>PVKA01002887.1:0-117590 GCA_004027165.1 Ctenomys sociabilis
GGACCTTGCAGAACTGCTTCAGAAAGTGGCAAGAATGATGGGATAAGTGTGTTTAGGGCAAGATGAGTGGCAATATAATAATTACTTTATCAGGAAGAATTTTTTTAAATGTATTTAGGACAGGGTCTATAGAGTCTCACTACATAGATCAGACTTGTAGTGATCCTCCTGTTTTCAGCCTCCCAAGCGCTGGGATTACAGGCACGCGCCACCACACCCAGTCTCAGTTGCCACCTCAGCATGCCTGGGGACAGGACTGGTGTGGCATGTCATGGATCAAACCCCAGTCACTGCGCTCTGTCTAAGCAGGCACTTTAATCCACTGAGCTATCTGGCCGGCCCCTATAATTTCACTTATGCAGGTAAGCAAAGAGGGTGTTTATGTAGGTATGAGGATAGCTGACTAAATAACTCCAGTTAGGAATGTTTAATTGCACAGTGACCTGGGAGCTCTGAAAAGGTGGTAGACCACTCTTTGGTAGGACCCAGAAGGCTGACTTAGACTGGGCAAAGGGGCTGCTCAAAATCATCACAGCGGAGGGTAGATGGAAGCTACCCAAGCTACATGTGCATGCAGGGACAGTGGGGAATGCCCTCCTGAAGGAAGGGCCAGCACCCCATGTACACAGGCTTTGAGGAAGGATGTGTCCGAAGCTTGCCAGAGACAATGAATCTTGGATGTGGAGGATAAAGCAGGGCAGGAATAAAGAGCCTAGCAGGAGACAGGCTAGGTCTCTGAGTCCCTTGGGCCTCTCGGGATTGGTGTCTCTGTATGGCAGTAAGGGCCAGCATAGTAAGACACAGGGGCTGGCTTCCAGAAGGAACTCCTTGATCACCATGGTGGGTGGGAACCCAGCAAGAGGCCCTGCAGGACCTCAAGGAAGGTGTCATGGAGGATGCAGAGTGAGGGTGACCCTGTTGGAATTGGCACCCAGATTTGGCAGGAAATCCTGGGAGAAGTAGTCCTTCATTGGAGCCACAGCATGTCCTTTCACAAAGCCATGAGAGCCTTAAACCTCACCATCCCGTCACCTCCCTTGATCCAATTAGCAAAGCTAACTGGGGTGAGTCTTTACCCCTAAACATGTCTGTGCCTTTGATTGAGCTTGCAAATCCTGAAACATCTTTCTACATGACCTGTAGGATATATGCACCATGTAATACAATGACTGTAGGGTATTTTATAGAGTAGATTTATTCATATGGAAGAGCTAAGAGTTTCTTATGGGTTACGTAGTTTTAGAAATTCTTACTATGATAATGGATTAAATAATTTTAGAATTTCTTATTATGGTAAACATAAAACATGATAGCTACCATTATTTAATATAAAAGTTAATTCATCCAGAAACTAATTAACTCCTCAATTAGATTGAAAGTCTCCAAGTGTAGGAAAAGGCCCCTTTTCTGAGGAATGTCCCTAGTGTTTAGTAACTAGGTAGCTAATAGCCCATGAAAATGTTTATAGTGCTCTATCCCCTACTTTACCAGACCTACTTTATAAGAAATCCTAAAGATAGCCTGGGATTAGAGGCAAAGAAAGCATGTCAGCCGTGCTTGAGGCAATTTCCAGATCTGCTACTCTCATCCTGGTTCTTAGAGTCTCTTCTGAGAGAGCAGAGCCCTATCCTGTATAACCTGTGGGATTAGTGCCACAAGATAAATCCCTCGCATGCTTACAGGGTGTAAATCAATGTCCTGGGCATCACTCAATGCCATGATGGCATTGACCCACCCAAGAGCGCTGTCAGTGATATACAACGTCACCTGCATTCACCAATTTGTAGGAGTCCATGTACTGATAAAACAGGATCTGAATGAATGTATTATAAATCACTCTTAACTGCAAAAGGAACTACATAGTGGAATAATGTGATATAAAATTATTCCACTATGTGGTTCCTTTTGCTATTTAAAATTATTGCTGACATTATTAAATTCAATGTAACATTAGCAAATGATCTGCGGCTTCTTAAATCAGAATAATTGAAATTAACCGTCTTTTGCTTTCTTAACCTCTGTTCCAGTTTGTGACTTGTCCATCTCACTCTGGCCCCAGAGTCTTTAGTGTGCTGATTTTCTCTTTGCTTTTTCAGGTCTCCCAGAATTTGTGAAATTCCACTTCACAGGTAAAGAATTTAATCTCAATTCTGTTAAAAAGTGGAGTTGCTCCTTCCCTTATTAATTTCTTTCTGCTGCCTTCATCATTACTTTTAGCTATTTTCCAAGAGCTAATCAAAAGTCATGACTTTTCCTCCAAAACAACTTTCTTCTGAAATTATCACATGGTTAATTAAATAGTAATTGGTTACTTTTGTATTAATAGAAAAATAATCTACCAAAGATGCTAAAAGTTGATGTTATACTTAAAGTCTAACTCAATTTGTCCAGATACTTGTTTAAAAAGAGGTAGTCATGGTTGAGACTTTAAAGTCTGGATCCAGAGAACATAAAGTTCAGCCTCTCTTTGCCTGAATTCCTTCCCCATCAATGGAGGTCAACAGCAGCTGCCGCGGCGTTGGGTACAACTCCCAGAACAATGACTGGCACATAGCTCTACCTGGGTTGCATACAGTAATGTGCAGTGGTTGTGTGGCATCGTGGGTGGAGCCACTCTGAATGCTTTGCTACTGCAAGGAAGGCTTACAACCCAGAGCAGGAGTTGAGAAAACCTTAGCATCCTTGTATTAATTCACACTCAATAGGAGTTGAATATTAATCAGCAAAAGCAAGGTCAGACCTGTTCTTTGTGCTGGAGCAACATAAATCCGAGCTTTCTTGTTTCGGTGACAATGAGGATACTTGACCATAAATAGTATTTTAAATATAGCTGTTCAGATTGACAAACCTATTAGAACAGCCATCCATGTGTCCTGTTACACTTCAGGCAGAAAGCAACCTTGGAGGGACTAAAAACCACTGCCCTCAAACTCCCAGGCCTTCTTTCCCACTGTGAGGGTCAAAAATCATACATGAACCAACATTAGGTTTCTGGGTTGTGTGACTGACACATTAAAACCCCAGTCAGCTCATTTCTAGTAACATATTCCTGGCTAACTTGTACAGTCAGTAGTAACAGGACTCTTTTTTACTTTTTTGAGGGGAACTTACATGAAATATCTCATTTAATCTTTATGACAATATGAATTTAGGGTTTTTTCAGTCTTTTAAAGTTGAGGCTACTGAAAGTCACTAAGGGTAGATAATCTGCCCAAATTCCCACTGTGGTAAAGAGAAGAGCCAGAACTTGAGTATAAGTTTCTAGCTCAGCACATGACCTGGTCAGCTTATTCTGGAGTGTGTGTGTGGGGGGCACACCTGCACACATTGGGTATTGGAAGCAGATGTCATAGTAGTGTGCCTCAGCTTTTACCCCAAAGTTTGAGTAGGTGAGAGGTTAGCAATTGACTTCTCTAGGACCTTAGGTTAAATGATTCTGAACCTACTATACAGAATGAAAGGATAGACCTTAAGTCACTTTCTCTTTCTTTCCATGGTTCTTTTCTTTGATTTTGTGAAAAACTTGAGAATCTAATAAGAAGGAAGTCATGTTCGTTAGGAGAGATTTGTGAGAGAGAACTTAAATTGCTAGGATAGTAACAAGCCTCCACTGGGACATTAACCCATACAATGAGAGAGAATAGCTCATTCTAGATAATCAGCTAAGAAGAAGAAGCAAGCCCCATTCCTGACCCGCCTGGCTTCTGACATGTTCATTTGCCCTCAGAGCAGTTCTGACAATGGAGTACACAAGGGACATGCTGCCCACAGGATGGGTTTAACCCCAAAAGGCAATGAGATGTTCCTCAGAGAACTCTAGAACTTTGCTTAAGGTGTGGGTCAGACACATAGCTGCTGATATTGTAACTATCAAGTTCTTATATTTGATTATAAAACTTGGCACTCATATGATATGTTTTTTAGGGATGGAGAACATACCCAAAATAGCTTTCTTCAACTCACAGAGGCAAGGATTTGTCTTGGTCATGCTGGAGAGCTGTGTAGGAGGACTAGGGCTCTTTAGGTTATAAGGCCTTTTCTTTCCTTCTCAATTAAACAAGACTATTAAAGTCTGCATGAGCTTTCTCCCATTTAAAAATAAAACCAATGTAAATTATAGCAGAAGAATAAATTTGTATTTTGTAATTATTTATTTTATTTAACATAGATTTTTTTTTTAAACTGTAGATTCCAGGAACCTCAGAGTCCTAAATCTACTGAAATTTATGGAAAAGTTAGAATGTTCTCAAGGTTTCAAAAGTTAATAATCTTCTCCTTTGTTCTGATCATCTGGAGAAATTTACCATAACTGGAGAAACTGCAGCAATGATTTTGGCACTTGACCAGGTGACCCAAGCCATAAAACAATGCCTGTGCACATGCTGTCCCTGATCCTTCCACAGGGCTGTCGTCTGGGTTTCTCGAGGACATGGACAATAACTTAGATGTCTGCTATGTTCTTAGATTTATCTCCAGGATGAGTTATACCTAAAACGTGGTACCCAAAGGGTATGTTTGACCCGGAAAACATAAATTGGATCATGGCTGGCAGTCACTGAGCAATGGTGAGATGAGAGTCTGGTGACAGGTGACCAAGTGCAGAAGAAAGTGAGGACAGAAAGCATCTCATCCCCAGCCCACCAGTGAGCATTCCAGTAACAGTATAGTTTTCCCAAAGGGACAGTGGATAAACAGAGGAGCAGATGACCCATCCTAGCTAGGACTTTGGAAAAGGGAGAGTGTATTGCAGTATGAGAAGGAAGAGTCGGGGTCAGGCAGTTTTGCCTTAATTTCCCATAGGAAATCAATGCTCAGTTGAAAAAAGTGATACAAGGAAGTAAAACTAAAGGTCACTGTTTTGCTCACAAAGGTGTCTTCTATTTATGGCATTGTGCATAATAACTAGGTAAAAATGGCCCTGCTTAATTCCAAATGCCCTGAGAAATATTTTCAGTGCTTTCAAGAATTCTTTCTAATTTATAGAAGAGAGTTTTTGAGAAAAAAATATTTTTTCTGGAATGTTGGTAGAATGAACTAAATCAAAATGTTTGCATGAGTGAAAACCTTTACCAGCATCTTGTGAAAGTACCTATTTTGTTCTACTTTCCAGAAACATTTATCAAAATCACCTTGCTGTGAAAGCACTCTCTTAAAATGACTTCTTTAGGTTTATTATCCTTTTTTACCCATAGAGAAAGCTCACAGTATCTTCCTGGGCTTGTTAACTTTTCTCATCTGTAAGCATCTCTTCCAAGTGTTAAGGTAATCTAAAGAAAATATTCTAGCTCATCACTTTTCTGTTGCTGGGACAATATACAACCACAAATTAAAGGAGGTGAGATTTATAATGGCTTCTGGTTTCATAGGTTTTAGTCCATGGTCAGCTGGTCCTATTGCTTTAGGCCTGTGGTGAGGTAGAAACATCATGGCAGGCATATGTGATGGGAAAGCTGCTGGCTTCATGGCAGCCAGGCAACAGGGGGAGATGGAAGGAATGAAAGAGCCAGGAAGGAAGGAGCCAACAACCAAGACCTGCCTTCAGCAGGGGTCCGTCTACTGATGCACCAGATCCAGTGAGCTCTCCCCACCCCCAGGCTGTCCATTGAGCTGTGAACTCTGCAGCAGATTAATCTACTTAATGAAGTTCGATAATTCATGATCCATTCAGTTGCTCAATGCCCTCAAATGGCAACCAAACCTTCCACACAATGAAACTTAAGGGGACATTTTGGATTCCCAACATATATAGCTGACAATCCAAAAATATACTATATTTTTGGAAATAGACTACAAGTTGATTTATGTAACAGACAATCAGACTCCAAGTTGATTTATGTAATTGTGCATGTGTGTGCGCTTTCTCTCTAGTGTCTGATGGAGAGCACACAAGTCCAGAGATGGCCCTCACCATTCACTTGCTTCCCATTATCCAAGACCCACCTGCACCCCAGGTCACAGCTTCTCTGCTTGAGGTCCGCCCAGGAGGCCATGCTTCTCTTGGTAAGAACTGGGAGCCAGAAAGAAATGCAGCTGGGCAAACAGAACCATGTTTCAACAGCTGTCTCTCCAAGCTTCTTCTTGGTACCAAGAACAGTGACCTCTCTCTCCACAGTTGTCAAGCCATCCTCCTGCCAATTCTTATGCAAATAGAGGCAATGCAGACAGAAGGGAATAAACTCTTCGGAGGCCAATGCTTGTGATGGAATGCAACACAGAATTTTATTTCCCAGCCTCCCAGAGTTTAATTTGTTGTTGTGTTCACTAACATATAAAATAACAGAGCAGAGAGGAGAATACAGGGAGCGAGTTTCAATGACTGCTCTTGTTTTGTTTAGAAAGCAAAGAAGGATAGGAGAAATGATGAATTGCAATAACCTTCAGAAGTTTGAAGAGATAGAGTTGGCCCTGTTATTTGATACACGACTTTGTATCCTCATAGTATTCATACTTTTTAGGTTGTTCTTCTTGTGCCAAGGACATTTCACTAGCAAATAGCAAGCATTGTGACTTTTGTTATGTGTATGCTGTAGGTGCCTGCACAAGTTTCTGTCTGTGAGTTTTTGCCCTAAAATTAATCATACACTTTCTCCATGTGTATTTTGGCCAAAAATTAATTGTCATCAAACTTATAGGCAGGCCACACTTACAATAACCAAGGCCGCTTTTACTTTCTTCCTCACTTTCATGATGGCCATAGCAGCTGTCATGAAATTTGTTTTTCCTGGAATATTCAGAAAAATAGTTTTCTAAAAAAAATGAAAAGCAGAAAACAGTTGATGGCAGTATATTTTCTGAAGGAACAGCCGGCCCATTATCCGGCTAATGATACTAATCTGCTTCTGCCCTTTCTGTATATATGTCCTCGTATGTAAAGAAAAAGTGTTCTAGATTTCTGAATTCAGAACTGCCATAAGTGAGTTTTTGGAATTACATCACTTACCATTTTGAGCACCTCTATGACCAACTTTCATGCTTGTGTTGGCCTTAATTACTGATCACCCACACCCTGGCTTCCAGCCTGGCCTTGGCTCAAATGTGTGCAGAGAATACAGTTGAGACTGTGCCCATCTTTTCCCCATGCTTTGTTCTCTTGCCACAGGCCTCCAGATGGTAGTAAGGGACCCTCAGGCAGTCCCCGAACAACTCTTCTTCAAGCTTCAGACACCTCCACAGCATGGTGTGCTCCTAAAGGATACAGCTGAATTCCGAGGACCCATGGTTGCAGGTAGCTACATGTTCTTCCTAGATCTGCTTGGGGACATTTTGTTCTACAGTTTTATGTCTCAGCAAAGGCATGGAGTATCTATCTGTATGGGATGTGATATGAGGACAGACCTCCTATTGAGCTTATCTCATTGGCCCAGTCATTAGAGACACTTTTCTCTGCCCACCCCATACCCTTAATGCAGGCCGCCAGCCTCACCCTGAATACTGTGAATACTTCCTCCAATTGTAAGTGACATTACTTGATTTCTAAGACTTGAGCAAATGTGTTTAATAAATTACAACACAAAGTGACAGTGGCCACTTTCCTATAACTTTTTTGTGGAGGTGAATTTGTCTGGCTTAATTTGCTATGTGAGTCTTTGCAATATCTTTTCCTTTATGACTCTGATATGTTAGCTACGAGTATCTTCATCTACAAAAGAGAACATAATTTTGCAATTTATCTAAACTGTGTAATGCATTCTTCTAATCATGTGCGTATATGACCACCTTTTTGTGTATGTATGTGTTTGGTACAAGGGTCTCACTATGCAGCTCTTTGTAGTGATCCTCCTGTTTTCAGCCTCCCCAGTGCTGGGTTTACAGGGGTATGCCACCATACCCTTTCTCAGTGTTTGACTCAGCTTGCCCATGGGGAGGGGCTGGCGTAGAATGTGGTGCCAGGGATCAATGACTACGCTTTTACATTAATTTTTATTGTGATTTTTCTAAGACTATGCATGTAGATTATTCAAGAAGAAAAAAAGTCCCCAAAAATACAATGAAGTCTAAGTTTTTAGTAGTCAGGCCTCATATATCAAAGTAAATATTACCCCTTGCAAAGGAGTCATCTCAAAATCCCATATCTTATTCTAAAGAGCTTTACTTTCTAAAAACTTTGATGTTAGAGATACAGTAATGCATTCTTCTAGATATCTCTGGTGGGACAAATCTTTGCCCTTGAAGGCAGATTGAATTGTTAAAAACCACTAGTATTGGCATTTGAGAGTCACAAAGGTAGACCTTTAAAAATTTACTGAAGAGAAGAAATGTCATTAGAATGCCTTCTGTGCAACCTAGGGGAACTATTTTAGGGGCATATAGTTATTGGCCTATATCTTTAACACTACATTGTACCTATATTTATGTGATAAATATATATAATCTAAAGATGTATATAAAAATCATATTATCTTAGGTATGATAATATGAACACTAGTAAAACCATTAACTGTATTGAGAAGTATTTTAGATTTATCAATATGGAGAATGAATAAATTCTTCAATACAAAATGAATAAATTATTTAAATGAATAAATTCTCCAATACGTAACACCAGTTGTTAGCACCAGTACAACAGAAAACTGTTAAAAACAATATCCAAAAAGATGAATTCCTGGGGCTGGGGAGATGGCTCAGTGGAATAAGCACTTCCCTGGCAAGGTCCTGAGTTTAATCCCCGGTTCCGCAAAAAAAAAAAAAAAAAAGATGAATTTCTTAATTATACTCTCTGGAATCATTAGGGCCCAAGGCACTTAGAAAAAAGCTCCCTGATCAAATAAGTTGAGAAGCTTTACTATTTGTATATTGAAGATTCTTGGTGTTGGAGTTGTAGCTCAGTGGTAGGGCACTTGCCTAGCATGTAGGAGGCCCTACGTTCAGTCTCTGGCACTGAAAAGAAAAAGAAGATTGTATAGTGCTAATAAATCCTGAAGTTTGAAATGTATATTTTTAGGGCCAGCCAAATAGCTCAGTGGATTAAAGCGCCTGCAAGCAGGTGCAGGGGTGGGAGACTCGATCCCACTCCCAGGGCATGCTAAGGTGGCAATTGAGACTGAGCATGGTGGTGTGTACCTACAGTCCCAGCTCTTGGAAGGCTGTAAACAGGAGGATCACTGTGAGTTGATCTAGTAGTGAGACTCTGAAAACCCTGTAGACCCTTCCCTAAAATACAGAAAAAATAAAATGTGTATTTTTTTAAATTTAGAGTTAATCTCATTCCCCTCAAGCTTAGGTGAACTTGCAACTTTTTTCATATAACGCCTATCTAATCTATTATGAATTAGGACTCTAAGCTATATAGTTTGAGTTTCTAACTGCAAGTATATTTTTAAATGTTTAATTACAAAACCTTTATACTCTCCTTTAGAATAAAGATGATTATAGGCTTGTAAAGCATAATGTATTTTCCTAAGTTTTTCAAAAGTTTTTCAGTACTAAGTTTAGAATCTAAAAAGGCAGTCATAAAGAATAGAGGTTTGTTTTTTATTTTTCTAGGAGTAATACTGATGAGTAGATCTTACAGAGCAGATTTTAGCTCTATATTATTAAGAACCTTTAAAAAGAAGACATATTAAAGCTGTCTGCAGTGGAACTAGATACCTTGTTAAAGAACCTCTCACCTTGGGAAGTGCTGGAGGACAGAGTAGCCCACCTTTTAATCAAGGATTGCAAAGGGAATCCTACAGTGGGTTGTGTTTAGACCAATTAACTTATGGCCCCTGACATTTTTGATTCTGTGCATACTGTGAGAACAAAGGCACTGTGTAAATGAACTCCCAGAAGTCATTGACTTTATGATTTGTTTTATTCTTGAAAGGTGACACTTTCACATATGATGATGTCGAGAAAAATGCTGTGCAGTATGTACACGATGGTTCCTCTGCCCGGGAAGACAGCCTGGAGATCTCAGTCACCGAGGGCCTGATGGTGACAGTGTCCCACATAAGAGTGGAGGTGTCCGTGTCACAGGACACAGGGCCTCGGCTGGCTGCTGGTTCCTCTCTGAGGATGACTGTTGCGAGTCACAGCACAGGCACAATCACCAGGTCACACCTTGCCTACGTGGTAAGTATTGCCTTTGCTCTACTTGTGCCACTGTAGCTTCTGATCCAGCTGACTAGACAGCCACACTCGGACTGAACATTTGACTCGCCAGGTATAGGAACCATTTCTGCACTCCCTACGGTTCTTAGGGGCCCATACACAGTGTTCTGGCTTCAACAGTGTCACGGGAGCAGTGGAGTACATATAAAATTTTGATAAAAGCACACTATATCTGTATAGGATGGCTGACTGGCAACAGGGAACAGTGCTGATGTTAGGAAAGTCCGAGTTCCTTAGACTTAGGTGCCATTCGTAATATTTATAATGAGGATTCTAGGAAAAGAACATTTTAGAAGAATTTACCTGACTAATAAATAATATTTGCTCACTCTCTGAGGGGATGCCTTTTCTCACTAAAGTCCACTCTGGACAGAAGAAAGGCATCTCTCTGGCAGTGTCTCTCCACAGATTTCCAGAGGCAAGGCATAGCCTCAGGCACCGTCTCCTTCCAGAGAGAAACAGCATAGGAAGGTGATCTAGGGGAATGGTCTTCCCCAGTCTGGTCCTAGCTTGATGAGTGACCCTCATAATTAAACTTACTGTTTCTCTTTGATTTTGCCTGTGGAGCTAAGGATAATGAGGATAATTAATTTTATATTACATTTAATGTATACTATTATAAATAGATATGTACTATCTATGTAAACATAATAATGTGGTTTTTATAGTGCCATGAAAGGAATAATAATTACCTAGATTATAAGCATTCTTAAGGATTGAGTTTTTTTCATTACTAATCTTAAAATTTCAATGAATAATCTGTCTGTCCTCCCGCCTGCCTGCCTGCCTGCCTGTCTTAACATAAGATAGTTTTAAGTAACCCTTTTCTGGGCTGAAATCTTGCTCTGAAATCTAGTCCTGAATAGTAGCATGACAAAACATTTCATTTCCACAGATTTTCCCCTTTAAATTGTCTCAAGTGATAGGAAACTTCATTCAAGCTTCATTCTTCCTGTGGGCATGCTATAGCTTCAATATACCTTTGATTTTGTTTTAATTGACAGGTAATTTTTACCATAAGTTACAGTCTTTTGAATCCTATGAAACTCATGAATTCATAAAAATGTATGAATTCAAATTTGATCAATAGATCACCAAGGCCTGAAAAATATCTGACAGAACAAAATACCATTCCAGGAATGGTTCTTGTCCATTAACTATATATTATAAGCTGCACATCAGAATGCAAGCACATTGGCAACTGAAGGAATACTTCCCAAAAATTGATTGAATTTGAATTTATCCACCAGAGCAGAAAGACTCCCACAAGCTGTTCTAGCCTGCCAGCAGCAGGGCATGCATCCTGAAAGACCCAGCTTGTTTACATATGAACTTTCTCTAAGGCTTGCAGAAGAGTTTTGTACTTGAGTGTCTGTCATAAATTTTCTTTTCAAAAATGCTGGTGTGTTTTCAGTGTAAACTGAAATGCTAGGGGAAGTCCTCTGAGTGCTAGTCATAAGCGGGGTAGAGTATAAGGAAATGAGAGTACTGGGTCTGTGCTTAGAGTATCGATAACCCAAAGAAAATATGACAGTGTTGGAAGGGACAAAAGGCTAAAGTGGGACTTTGGATGATTTGCTTCTTAGAAATTGCTTGCTAAATAGTCAAGTAGGGGAGGGATAGCACAGATACTGGGGTTCGGACCGACAGACACTAATTCATGCTCATCCCTTACTAGCACGAGGATCCTTAGCAAGTTGTTTAAATACAGTAGGCCTCGGTTTTCTCATCTGTAATATGATGAGTATAAGATTAATATCAACAAGCTAGTAGCATTTCTGTGCCCTTCCCAAAAAGAATATAATTCAAAATATCATAACATTTATAAAATTTACATAACACATATTTAGGGATAAATATTAACAAAAGATTGTAACTTCTGGAGAAGACTGATGCTATGACTGAATACATAAAAAATAGATCTCTTAACAAAGAGAGCACTAGAAATAAAAGGAGAATTTAGAAAGAGGCTAAATATAAGGTCAGTAAACAGCAATAGCATTGCTACACCTAAGCAAAAAACTTTCCAGTAAGATGTAACTAAAAAGAGGAAAACACTTAAAATAGTGTTAAAATAGCATCATGTTCTTTGGGTTGAATTTTTAAAGAATTAGGCAGTACTTCCACAGAGAAAAGTTGACAGATATTTAGAAAACATTTAATAAAGAGGCGCACCGTATTGGTGAAGTGGAACATTATATATCAAAAAATACAAATTTTGGGCCGGAGAGATAGCTCGGCAATCTAAACAGCTGCCTGGCAAGCTCAAGGACCCAACTGTGATTCCCAGTACCAGATGCCAAGCCAGCCCTGAAACCAGGTATGGTGGCACATGCCTCTATAATCCCAGTGCTGAGGAGGATGAGATAGGAGGATCACGATGAGTCCAAACTGCATAGTGAGGCCATGCACCAAATAAATAAATTTTTAAAAAGAAAAATACAAATTTCCCACAAAGTGATTTTTTAATTCAGTTCAGTTGAAATTAAAAGCCCTATGGATAGACAGGTTCTGAAATATGAAAGGAAGAAGAAAGGGCCAAAATTGTGAAGAAGAGTGTTAGGGACAGGAAACTTGCCCTATCATATGTCACGGTGTATTATAAACTGATAGTATTTAAAATAATGTAGCACTGAAGTAAGTTAGAAAGTCCATGGATTCCTAACAAAACAGAAATAAGCCAGATCAGTGGACATAAGAACTGATCTGGAGTGTGGAGCTGCACAAAATGATTTATATGGCAAAACAGTTTTTGAAACTTTTGACCTTATTCAAATTAAATTTATGTTCATCAAAGCATACCATAAAGGCAAGAAATGGGCAAGTTAAAAACTGGGAGAAGATATCTGCAGTACATTTAATCAAAAATAACAAAGAAAGCTTCTGCAGCTCAAAAAGAAACATCCATTAGAAACATGAGCAAGAGATGTAAATAGGAATTTCACATCTAGATAAGGAACCCAAGTCATCAATAAACATATGTTTCATCAATGTTCGGAAAAAGCTAAGCTGATAAACAATTGTATACCACATATTAGGAAGTAAATGGAAGCAGCTCCTTTGTAGCTGGCATGTAAGTTGAAGCAGCCACTGTATGAGGGAACCTGGCATCGGCTGTTGAGAGTGGACGGTCCTTTACCTTTCCTCCCACTCCTAAATTCCTCCCCAGGAGGAATGTTCACATAGATGCCAATGGACATTTGTAAGAATTGCACCATGGTACCATTTGCAGTAGCAAAAATATTGACACAAGCCAAATGCCCATTAGCAGGATGACAGATGGCTTGTGTATTTATGCAATAAGAATATTAGCCTCAACAACGGATGGATTAGCTGTTACATGCAGCAGCACAGATGGATCTTGGCAGTCTAGCACTGAGTAAAAAGAATTGAGTCTAACTCTAAAAGTACACTTTGTAGTAATGTACCAAATGATAGAAAGAAGTTCAAGGAAATGTGAAACAAGTTTTGGGGTGATGAAAAGCCCAAGGATGAGATGAAGGAGGAACACGTAAATAAAAGTGAGTTGTTATTGAGTCTTGGTCCTCCTGCTGAATGATGTTTCATGGATGTGTAAATAGTAAAAGAAAATGAAAACGAGTCAGTCCAAAAAGGGCTTCAAAGGTCTTTAATCAGGAGAGTTACTAAGGACAAGGTCTGTATTCTTATTCCTTTTGGTGTAACTGCAATATCTTAGATTACTAAAATAGCACATTTCTTTAATTTATAACAGGGAATTTCCAAAGGGGGAAAAAAAAACCTAGCTGATCTCCCATTTTTTTGAACTCAGCAGTCATTTGAGAATTGAAATATAATAAGATGTGCCTGACATGAAATAAACATTTCTTTGCCAAATTTGCCAGTGTGGAATTTAGAAGTTATTCATTTTCATCAAGAGCCAGGAGCTCAGTCCTCATAGTTTATCATGATCTCAGAAGTCAATACCCTAAAGCCCTCAGCTGGATTTTAAAAGTTCTCAATCAGAGGAAAGTCACAGTGATATTAAGAAGTCATCTTTCAAAGCCCACACATTGTATCTGATAACCTATGTGAAGAAATAAAGAAACTTTAAAAGAATATAAATTTAGGAAAAATATTTTGAAGTTTTGCAGCTTCGATAAATTTTAGTTTCTTTTCTTGCTAGTGCCAAGGGATATGAGAAAACACCATGATCTTGCATCAGAACTCTGAACAGCTGACTTAAAAAGTCCCCCAGGGACAGAAATGACGATGGACTGAAGCCTGCTGCCCCTGGCCTACCAGGGTCTGTGCTCACACTCCTGATCCCATCGCTCACCTGAAAGTACAGTGTAGATACAGAAGTTTGCATTTAAAAGTAAAATTGACTTCTGCATTTATTTTTATTGTTGCTGTGATAAAATACAGAGTTGCCCTATTTTCATGCTCAACTACTCTAAAAGATGAGTGACCTAAGGAAACTTTCCAAGATGTTGCCTGCCTCCTAGATATTTCTGAAAATATGCTTGAAGAAAGAAGAAGTTGTCCATTAAGACATTCAGTTATTTTCCTTGTAGAAATACAGAAATTCAGTGTTATTTCTCAATAAGCTGTGCAGAGAGAAAAAAAGGAAAATGGCCTTGGTTAAGATTATGAGTCTTGGAGAGTGAGCATTCATTAATCCAGTCCTGAAAGAATGAAATCTATAGGGCATTTGCCATATTAATCCAGAATTTTAGCATGTTGAATAATATTTAAAGTGAGTCATGTGATAAGCTAAAGAATTTTTATCCTTGCTGTATCACAGAATCTTATCATTATACAATGTGTCCTATGCTACAGGAATTTTACCTGTTTCTAAAACACAGATCCTCAAAAACTCCAAAGGAAACTTGCCTTTGTGTTTATGGATAGGTGACTTTCAGCTTACCACATTTTCTTCTTCATGAGAAGATGTGATAAAGGGGGCCGGGGAGATGGCTCAGTGGAATAAGCACTTACCTGGCAAGTGCAAGGGCCTGAGTTCAATCCCCGGCTCTGCCAAAAAAAAAGAAAGAAAGAAAAGAAAAGAACATGTGATAAAAACAAAAGTTTGTATGGGCCTCTCTTTGTTTTATGCCCATACTTAACATGTGTTTTTCCATTGTTACTTTGAACTACTCTTGGAACAAAGAAGTGCTTTGGGAGGAATAAATTCTGGGGTCTTCCTTGATTTGAAAGTGCTGTTGCTTTAGGACAAGAAAAAAGCAGAGGAAGTGCCTATAAATCCTTCCTATTTATCCCTGCAAATGTCCATTCATGTCTCGACTTATGTTTGCCTGATCAGGACGATTCTTCACCTGACCCAGAGATCTGGATTCAGTTAAGTTCTCTGCCTGTGTATGGTGCTCTCTTAAGAGCTTCAGGATCTGAGGTGGAGGAGCTCTCTGAGGTTGCCAATTTCACGATGGAGGACATCAATAACAAGAACATTAGGTATATATTATTGTTATTTCCCAACATTTTCAAAACTGTATTAAGATATTTAAGCAACTGGTTGTGACTTCTTCGAAGGATATGTTGCTCACAGCTCTGTTTTTGTAGAAAGACCATCCAACCTGGTTTGTCGGTGTGGTTCATTCTTTTGGTTTTTCTTTTGGCCTTTGTAGATACTCAGCTGGGTTTGAGACAGTCGGTCATCTGGTTACCGACAGCTTCCACTTCTCTGTCTTTGACACGGACCACAACCAACTGGACAATCAGATATTTACCATCACAATCACTCCAGCTGGGAATCCACCACCAGTCATCGGGTTTGCTGACCTTATCACGGTAAGCCGCTCTCAGAGCAATAAACACCGAGTGCTAGAGGAAGCCAGAGTCTTCAGTGATAGAAATAAGTGGATTGTTGCTTAAATTGACAGTCAGATTTTACCTGCAGTATCTAAATGATGACATCAAGCTATGAGTGGTTTTTAATTGTAAGATCCCTAAAATGATGAAAATAATTTTAGCTTGAAGAACACGATGAGATCTACATTAGTCTACATACATTCTGTGCTAGACACTGTGCTGAATACTGTTAGATCGGGAGTAAAAGTAGAAGTAGACTATATCTTTGAGGAATTCACAATGTAATGCTGGCAGCAGCTAAACCACTCCTTAAGTCCAGCTGATACTATCACTATATAAACGGTATTAACAGATCCTTGAGACAGATGGGCAACATAATGTGTCTTCATTGCTGAAATTTCCCAGATGTGAGTTCAAGCACCAGATCTCTTACTGGAGTGAGTGATGTTGAACCAAGATCTTAATCTTACTTAGCCTCAGTGTCCTCACCTTCAAGATATTTCTCTACTCGGTACATAAGCGATTCCTCTTATGTCCCCTTTTACAGTATTTGGTACATGGTAGGGATTCGATAAACCTTAATTTATTTCTTCTTACTTTATATGCATATTTAAACCAGAGGTTTTCTGGTTTGGTCAAGCAACTAAAAATTCATGAAACTGAATTGTTTCTAGATGATTCTAATGTATCCCTTGTATTTCCATTTCTATACTTTGGAGAAATTACCTGGACACCATCCACACTCTCAAAGTCCTGCTTTATACATATATATATATATATATATATATATATATATATATATATATATATATATATTATATATATATATATATATATATATATATATGTCATCCCATGGTTAGCCAATAGTTGTTCAGAGTAAAATTGCTTGAGCATTTTCAACAGGTCAGCAAAAAAACTTCAGGCATGGGTTGCAAAGTTAGCATATAAAACAGGGCATAGAGGAAAGAGTTAGTTTGAATAACTGCTTTTACTTATCCTGATTTATTTTCTTCCTTGACATTAAGATAAGCATTCACCTTCAGATCTGGGGAGCCCGTTCCTCCTACAGACACATAAATATACAATATAAGGGAATAAAGTGGGACTTCCTGCTGAATGTGAATGTATTTAAGGAGTCACCTTCCCTGAGTTTGAGGGAGGACTGGGCCCATCATTCTCTAGCAGTGGACTTCTAAACATGGGGGTAAGCAGCTGCACCCAGGTGGGTGATTACAGTGGGCTGCTTTATAACCAGATCCATCATGGAATGACACAGAGATGCGAAAGTCATCACATCTGAGCACTGGAAGACTGCAAGACTTCGTGGTGTGAGCAGCACAAGCAGCCCTCATTTTGTCTGTCGAGCACCTACCCCTCCCAGACATGGGGCTGGTGCTGGAGGTCACCCCATGCAGCATCACAATTCAGTCCTTTTTTATTGCAGTTATGTGCAACTACCCAAGGTCTGTACTTTCTTTTCTTCCTTAGGTTGATGAGGGAGGGAGAGCTCCGCTTTCATTTCACCATTTCTTTGCTACTGATGATCAAGACAATCTCCAAGAAGATGCCATCATTAAACTAAGTGTTCTGCCCAAATATGGCTGCATTGAGAACACAGGAACAGGTAACCGTGGTCAATTTGCTGCAGAATTATTCAGGACCTGGAAAGAAAAGAGGGTGTTGAGAGTCTTGTGTTCCAATTAAATGTTGAGAATGATCTTTTTTCTGGCTCAGGCTTCCTTAAGGGCGGGCAGGTCTGGTAAGTCATAAGGAGCTGGGAATCAAACCCCGGTCCCTTGGGCCTGAATGGGTTTGCCCCAGTGGGTGCTTAAACAACTGAGCTAACCCGCAAGCCCTCAATTCCAATTAAATGTATAGGTGCAAAGTTAAAGAAGAATCTAACCATCTCCATGAAATGGCAGAAAGAAAGGCTGTGTTCATCAGGGAGATATGGGCTGAACATTTGCTATGGACCATGCACTTTTTAAGCATGAGGGGTACAGCCATAAATGAAACAGACAAAATCCCCTGTCTTATTAGTGCTTTGGATCTTTGTGGAGAGAAACAAACAAACAAAAAACTAAATAAGAAACCTGAGTAAAACATTAAGAGGTGAATAAATGCTATAGAAGAAATAGAACAGAGGAAAGGGATTTGGTATGCTTACAATGCAGTGGTAGGACCTAGGGATTACATTCAGAATTGAGCATCAAGAAAGTAAAAATTTCTGTCCTTTTAACTGTGAGGCATCTGTGATTTAGCTGAACCCTAGCAAATGCATCAGCGCCTTCTATGTGTCTGACAGGAATTTAAATGCAGGTTGTGACAACCTCCATAACATTCCCCCCTCTGCCATCTGCCCTGAATCCATCCTCCTTATCACAGAGGAGGAGAAGCAAGAAGGCATGAACTGTCCACAGGCCCCTTGAGACTGCTCTGAGTGGCAGCTGAGATAGCTCTGAGCAGGGAGACTGTGAGTGTCAGGGTACGGCACTGATCTGTGTGCCATTAGCAGGTCCCAGGGACAGACCATTGACTGCAGGAGTCAGAGGCCAGCAGGGTGCCCCAGTTTTGAGCCTGTTGCCCACAAATTCATATAGCATAGCCATGTTTTCTGATCAAAAGTCTTGAGTCTTTTCTATTTGCCTTTCATTGTGCTCAGACTTGCTTATGACTGAATTAGGTTTGTCTTGACAATTATTTGTGCTAGATATGACAGCTATAAAAATGAGGAATACAGACCCTGCCTTGAGTTGGAGACAAAGTATGAAGATTGATAAATTACAATATGACAGATATCAGGAGAGGGAAAGATGCAAAGACAGTACATAGAACTCAGCAACTGCTTTGCCTGGAAGGGCAGCAAAGTCTGAGGAGGTGACTGTGTGCTACAACCTGAAGAAGGGTCAGTGGTCACCTGGAACAGAGGGAAAGTGGCATTTTCTGCACAGTTGAGAGACAAAGGTGGGGAACTATGAAAGGATGTTGGTCCTCCTCTTGGAGGCTTTCATTCTTGCCAAATCTTCCCAATACAGCTTTCTGTGTACCTGGAACCCTTGAGCAAAGAGGGAAGGAGCCTGGAAGCCAGGCTTCTGGTGAATGTCAGCTACCCTAAAACGTAATTCTCTGATCCTCAGTGAGTATAAAACTGCCCTTTGGAGCTAGCACAGGTAGTATCCTGGGCAGCAGTCCCATGCTGCTGGGCAGGGAAGCCCACGTAGAATGGTGGCTCTGCAGTGACATGGGTGTGAAGCTGTAGATGAACAGAGGCATGCAGGGAAGCCAAGAGTTGCCCTAGTGCCTTCAGCTGAAGAGCCTTGCTGCCCAAGTTCCATGAGATTCCCCTTTCTCTTTGCTTGGAATTGAGCTATTTATACATGTCTGTATGTTTACACAGCCACCAGATGAGAAGACTATCTTAAAAATGATTAAGTAAAGCAGCTTTTACTTCTTTACCAACAAATGTGTAAGAGCAAGAGTACTGCTGTGCATGTGTGGGATCTGAACCCATTTAAGAATGGCACAAACAGGCCATGTCCTGCCCTGACTACTGCCAAGGGCATCCCTGGACCCAGGGCAGTGCAGAGGGAGCTTCCATGACAGCTGCCAGCACACATCCACAACTGCTTAATTGGTCCACCTCAGATTCTGCTTAAGAAGGCTGAGAAGCACCTTAGTTAGAATAATTTACCTCAAGAAGTAGAACATGCAGTTCTAAAACCTGAAAAGATGGGTGCTTAAATATGACAGATTCACGTGTTCAGTAACTATCCAGTGATTTTTTAAAGAGTTATTATGTCTGTGCATGCCATTTGTGCTACTTAGGCTATTGTAATCAGAGTTTACAAGGCAAATAAAACAGGACACATGATTTATAGGATTATTTCATAATAGTAGCCCAAAGAATCAAGTTCAGAAGAATGCAGTAACTCTGTCCCCACACTTAAAAGCCCAAGAATCCAGCTTCGTGCCCAAATCTTAAGGCACTGCCTGCATGAGTCCAGCTGGGGACATAGAGGCCATCACAATGCCTCCCATGCAAGCCCATTTCAAGGATCTACGCAAGGAAGGCCCAAAATCTGTGCCAACAAGAGGAAGGATCTGTGCCAGCAGGCTGAAGGATATGCCCTGGAGCCAGGAAACGACACTCAGAGTAAGGACCACCGCTTCCCTAAAAAGTACCACAACAATGTCCTGAGCTCCTCCAATGAGGAGAACAGCTGAGTCCGTATCAAGAAAGCCAGCGTGACCAGCTTCTCCAGGAGACTGAATAGTACACCGACTTCCCCTCCTCTCTGGAGCCAGGAGCCAGGAAGCAGTACCCCAAGAAAGGACCAGAGCTCCCCCAAAGTGAACCATAGTCATTCTCAGTGATGACAGCAACCTGAGTTCCTTGAATGACGAGAACAGCCGAGTTCATCAGGAAAGCCAGCATGACCTCCAGGAGAATCAACAGTCCCCGATGAGTACCTCCTCTCCTCTGCGTCTTTCTATTGTGTTGCTGGCAGTGATCAACAAGTGGGCCTTCCAATACCCAGCAGCACACTGATTCAGTCCTATTTTTGTCCAGTTACAGTGATCAGTGGAAGGAAAAAGTGAAAACTGGAAGTATTTTAGCAGTTCTTTCTGGAAAAATAGAACCGTGTGTCTTAGGGGCTATTGGGTCACTGGCCACTTAGAGCTTCCCAAGCTTCTGATGTCTAGAGGAAGCAGTACAAGCAGTAGAGAAAAAAATCATGTCATTCAAGCAAAAAAATTGTCTTAAGTTTCCTTCACACAAATTGATAAAAACGGGGGCTGGGGAGCTGGCTCAGTAGAATAAGTGCTTCCCTGGCAAGAGCAAGGGCCTGAATTCCATCCCCGGTTCCGCCAAAAAAATTGATAAAAATAGAACAGCTTCCCGTTCCTAGTCTTTCTATTAGGGTGCCACCAACTGTGGCTCTGTCATTCAGGAACTTGATGGCCTTTTCTGATATTTAAAAAAGATCATGGCGAAGGGAGGAGGAAGCTGTGCTGCTTTCACATCTGCCAGCTACACTTTTCTTTAAAGGCAAAATGATTTCTTTTTCTCCCTTCTCAAGAAGAAAATTTGGTAACAATTTAAAATCAATCATTTCGAAAGACTCAGGTTAGAGTCAAGTAAAGATAAGCCATTTGTCATTTAGACAGTGCTTACCCTTCTCCTTGGCCTTTTACAGTTTCTGGGGCAGGACAAGCAGAGCACAGTGCCACCAGCACTTTCCGTGGCCTCCAGATGGTCCCCTGGCACCTGGGTACCTGAGTGGCACCTACCGCGGTCGGCTGTTCCTCTAGCACATGCTTGCAATCCATCAGGGAAGGAAGAGAGTTGATTCATTTTGTCCTGTGGCTCTGAAGGCTTCCCTCTGTTCAGTTGACTGGCTTTGCATGAGACAGCATATCGTGGTGGGGAGCAGGTGGTGAAGCGGAGCTGCCTACCTTAGGGCCAGTGTGCAAAAGAGGAAGGAAGGGCCTGTGATCCCAGTATCTTCTTCAGGTGCCCGTTCTTACTAGCTAGATGATCTTCTGCCAGGCTCCACATCTTAGAAGTTTCACTGCCACACAGAAGCAGCACAGACTCGGGGCCATTTAGTCACATAGGCCTCTGGGAGGACACTGGTGCACATGATGGCAGCACGTGAGCTCCGAGTGTGACGTGAGCGTCTGAGTGCCTGAGCTGTACCTGTGTGCCGTGGTCACTGAGTGAGCCTGAACCATGGTGCTCTACCTGGGGACTGGGTGCTGGCTGGGAAGTCAGATGCAAACATGGTGGAAGGAGAGGCTTCTTACATAAAAAAGATGCAGAGAGAATGTAGTACTGCTGGACACAATGGTTTTGAAATAGGCTAAAGTTTGAGGTAGTCTCAACTTTTTCTTGGAACTGTTTTGTAGTTCCAAGTAAGAAATTGATGTATCCAAGGGAACAGTAGTGGCTATTACACTGTGACTTATTCTGGGACTTATGCTATAAAAGATTCCTAACAAAACCATCACTGATTCTGTAATGTGCAAGAAAAAAAACATTCTGTGTACAAGAAAGAAAAAGCCTGTGTGTGCCATCCATTTGATTATTGTGGTGACATGGGACAGCAGATACTGTTATAGGTAAGTCTTGAGAAAACTGTGTGTCATCCCAGGTCTTCTAGTTCCTAGTCCTCTGCTTTTTCCTACCTTTGTCTTCAAGGAAATTTTTATCTTGTGTTAACAATATTGCCTTGTTTTGTAGTTTCCAAGTAAGAAATTGATGTATCCAAGGGTACCTCTCTCTGTGTTCATGTAGGTGATCGTTTTGGCCCTGGAACAACCAGCAACCTGGAGGCATCATTCCCTATTCAAGATGTCCTGGAAAACTACATTTACTACTTTCAGAGCATTCATGAGAGCATTGAGCCAACCCATGATATTTTTAGTTTTTACGTGAGTGATGGAACTAGTCGTTCAGAAGTTCACAGCATCAATATCACTATTGAGGTAAAGCCTAGAAGTTGGAAAAATTGAACTTCTGATTAGATAGCTTCCTTTCCAGGAACTCCAAAGCAAAGAAGATTGGAGTTGGTCTTCAATTTTAAAAGTCAATCCTAAAATAAAACCCTAACCTTCGGAAAACATAGAATTAAGGTTGGCAACTGGGGAAGGTCTTGAGTTTGAAATCTGAATCTTCATTTCAGAGTAAAATTTATTTGTTCTGTGCAGAACAGTTGGTGAGAGTCAGACAAACTTTGCCATTCCCATATTTAGATAAAAACTAAGATATGCCTGTATGTTCTATGAAATTCTTGTGTGTGACTCTACATGCATATTTCCATTTTCTTATATTTTAATGCATTTATTCATTTAATTATGACATCAAAGAAACTTGATCCTTGATCCTGTTTTCATTAGAGCAATTACGCAGTCTTGCTGTACTACCCCAGGGAGTAAGAGAGATAAAAGCTGAATCTCAGAAGGGAATAGTCTTTGCCTTGGGAAAACAAAATATATGGAATCTTCAGCAGTCATAAGGCACAGTGGTGGCAGGGGGACTAGGCGACTGCTTTAGAAAACCCACTTCTAAAACAGTGTCCTTCCACTGATACTAGGACATGCTTAAGATTTTCTGGTACAGTTCCAAAATCGAATAGACCTTTAATATCCCAAATATGCTTGTTCTTATCAAATCATATGGCCATATTTTCGGTCTAGAAAATGTGATCATTGTACTCATGGAAGATTTGTGCCGAATCCCCACCCCACCTTCTTTTCAAAGAGACATTTTGTTTGTGTGACTTTCTCTTTAGTTTCTCTTTTCGAGCTAATTATTTGATTAACAAGACTAGTGACATGTTGTATGCTGTTTTGACAATGAAAGTTGCTGCAAAAATAATATCTTTTCTGCATAATGCGCATTTTTGTTCTTCCTACCCAACATCTGCATGAGACCGAATGTCTTGTGTTTTAATCAGAGGAAGAACGATGAGCCTCCCAGGATGACCTTGCGGCCTCTTGGAGTGAGGCTTCACTTCGCAGTGGCGTTAAGCAATTCTTCTCTGAGCCTGCAAGACCTCGACACCCCAGATAACGAGCTGGTCTTTGTACTGACAAAAAAGCCTGACCATGGTAAGACACAAACTACAGTACAAAGCCTCTTAATTGGGGTGTCCAATGGGTTATTAGAATGAGCACATAGATTTCAGTCGGTTATTCCTTTGCGTTTCCCATGTGTAGTCCATTCTTTGCATCAGAATATAATCAAATTCATAGCTAGCTAATATTATTTTGGGGTCATGGTAGACACTGCTTGTTTTAAAAGCCTGAATCCAAGGTAATTGGTGTCCCTGAAATTTTGTTTCAGCTGTTTTCCTGCTTTCCTTTGTAACCTCAAGTGAAACAGGCTTCAGCATTTACATATTTTCTCCGTGGAGTAGGCATTGTAATTGATAACCGGGAGCCATCTCGTGTGTGTGCTAGCATGTGAGATGTCTCTAGGAGCCTGTTTCTTTTATAGAGAAAATTTTTCCTGCTTTAGATCAGGTGCAGAAACTACCATCAGTTTCTGCCACCCACTTCTTTCTAAGTGCCATCCCAAACATAGGTTAGAATGCAGGAGTCTGAGTCCCAGTCTACTGTAAAGTTACTGGGCTTTCCCAAAGGAAATTATTGCTGTTGATGGAGTGAACAGAAGCTGTTGGCAGTTACATTTTTAACCTGCCTTCCTTCCCTTTCATTTTCTTTAATGAAGCATTTTAATTGTCCCACTGAGGTACATGACCCTTGAAAGCAGAATGATAATCTTCAATGTAAACATACTGTATTTCTGAATTTAAAAGGAATTTAAAACATTTTGCCATATCCTATTCCATATGCCACAAGAGAGAGGCAGTGAGTGAGGAGTGCTATTTGTACTTTCAGAAGGGAAAAGTAAAGTTTGGATAATGTCTTAGTTACCATTCTCTCATTGCTGAGACAAAATACCCAACACCCAGAATTAAGGAAGGAAAAGTTTATTTAGCTCACAGTTAGTGAAGGTTTCAGTCCGTACTCGGCTGGATCCAAGGCAGAGTGGCTCATGACAGCGGGCGACTGTTCATGGTGGCCAACAAAGTAGAAGGAGGGGCAGTGGCTGTGGCCTTTAGCCAGCCTTTCTCCCCCCCCTTCCGTTGTAATGCAAATTACCTGCCCCACAGTGCAGCACTCACACCCACAATCATCAATCACAAACTACAGAAGCTGCCCCATGACTTCTTGAGGCTTTAAGGAGACAACTAGACACAAACCCCAACAGTTAAGGACATAAGTTTCAGTTTATGGAGGAAGATGGCAATGGTGAAGCCACGCTATTGCTAAATCCATTTGAATCTTCTGAAGAGATGCTGAACCAGAAAATGTGGGATTTTGTCATATCTATAGATGAAATGATAAAGTGGCACCTATACTTATAAAAGTTAAGTTGTCCACACCAAGCGCTTCTGAAATACTTCACATTGCACCCTGAAGCAGATTACTTAGAGAACCGATGTTTCGGCACCATTTACAGCCCACCATTGTTTCTTTGTTTGTCGTTACTTTCTTCCTCAGGTCATCTACTCCGGAGACTGACTTCTTCAGATCCTCTGGAGAATGGGATAGTGTTATTCCAGGGCTCCTCCTTCACCTACCAGGATGTCCTGGCTGGGTTGGTCGGATACTTGCCTGGGGACTCTGGTGTAGCAGTGGATGACTTTCAATTCTCACTTACCGATGGCCTCCATGTGGACACAGGGCGGATGGAGATCTACATAGAATTGCCCATTAGCGACTCCCTCCATATGGCTGTAAACCAAGGACTGCAGCTCTCAGCAGGTATTACAAGAGTGAAGGAGATGGGCCACGCTTCTTTTCTCCTCAGCTCTTATTGGCCAGTGTAGAGTATATTCTTCCATCAAACTAACTCTTCAACACTTAAACGGACTGGAGTTTTGGAGATCTGTTTTAGAGATGCCAAGACCAATAGTAAGCCTTGGAAATTCTTTGAACCAGATTCCTTTGTGAAGAGTTGAAAATATTTTCAGGCTCCTCAAAAATCTTAATGTACCCATCCACTCTTAGGCCCAGGTTTCCTGTAGCATTGACTCTATTTTACCAACCCCATGAAAACAAACAAAATCCAGCAGAATTGTCAAAATGTTTATTGAAAAGAGAAAAAAACCTCATGGATGGGGATTAGGGAGGCCATTATTTATTAAAATACAACATACAAGTAACTGAGAATCATTCAATAAGCCATTCTAGCATCTTTTACTATTTGGCATGTTTTAGTGGCCTTCAAGGACAAATAGCAAGAATTTGTCTTATACTGGGATTGAAATAGAGTTAATTAGAAGTGGGCTCCATTCCTCAGCTTTCCCACTGCTGGGACATAGTACCTTGCCCTACAACTTAAAGGAGGTGAGGTATAATTTGTCTCATGTTTTGACTGGATTCAGTCCATAGTCAGCTGGCTCTAAGGCAGAAACATAGTCAGCATGGTGGGGCAAAGCTGCTTACGTGGCCAGGGAGATGGCTCAGTAGAATAAGTGCTTGCCTGGTAAGCACAAGGGCCTAAGTTCAATTCCTGGTTCTGAGAAAAGAAAAAAAAACCAAAGCTGCTTACTTAATGGCACCCAAAAAGCAGAGAAGGGAAACACAAACAGTGAGCCAGACACAGAGCCCAGGTGTGCTTCTTCTAGGCTCTAGGCACCCTAACTATCACATGGGCCTTTTACATCTCTCTAGGGAGCTATTGTTTATATATCCTTAGTTTAATATCTGTTTTGTATGGAAAAAACATATGATTTAATATTATTTGAAAATCTGAGGATTCTCGAGGTCTTAGCTCTTAAGAATAGGATTTGATTTTACCCTGCTCACAAGCTAGCCTCTCACTGTTTCGTTGGTACTGGGAGAGACACAGGATTTCTCCTTCAAAAACAAAGCTCTTTTTATAAGACAACAGGTAGTGTGGTCATTAACAAGTTTACATTGGTCCTCTCTGCCTGCTAGTCTTATGAGAGTAATGCCAAGGGCCCATACAGATAGGAAGCCTTCCATAGGACAGCAAGCAGCAAGTTTGCTCTTTGCTGCAGAGGGAAGAAACTACCTCACTCTTCAAGGTCCCTTGCTGGGAGATGTCCTGGAGAGGGCCATGTATTCTTGGTATTATCCAGCAAGAACATGTAGAGATGTCCAGCGCCACAGGGTAGCTTACCATTTGTTAGGGTCTGTGTCTAATTGCTCCCCCAAGGCCTCATGCGGTCATGGGGCAGGCTTCCTGAGTTTGTGATTAATTCATGATCCCATAGGGAATATGAGTGTGAATGCTACACTTTCCCTGGATTGAGTAATCTGCATACAGTACAAGGACAGGAGAGAGGCTTGCTAGCTGCCCCAGCTGCTACTCCTCCCGTTGGGCTCTTTGCTGTTTTCTATGGCCATGAACTGCTGCCCTCTGCGCTTTGCCTTGGAGCCAGCTGAGTATGGTCTGAAACCTCCACTAAGTGTGAACTAAATAAACTTCCTTCCTTAATTTTGGGTGTCAGGTATTTTGTCCCAGCAACGAGAGAAAAGTAACCAAGATGCCATTCTAACATCAGGATGTCATCATAGGAGTAACTAATTTACTGTTTTCAATGGGGGGAAAAGGCCTGTTAGGAGAGGAAAGGGCAAGGCCCTGAGAAGAGGTCATTCCAGTAGGGAATGCTCTGGCTATGTCCCCAACACCAGAGTACTAGACTCAGAAACCTGACTTTGAATATTACCTCTGAGATGCCTACTAAATATGTTTTTGAGTTTATGCAAAGTGCTTTTTCTGGTTTGTCAATCCTGAAAACAGTAAACAAGTTAAATCCAAGAAGATTTCATCATAAATCTAAATATTATTTACATCATAGAATGAGGAATTATTCCGTAGGTCATGGTACTAATAAGACAGTGGGTAGAAAAAGCATATAGAGAATAAATATGGATAAGACAAAAATAACTCAGATCTAAGCCCAGGGGACTGGGGCTGAGGAAATAGCTGGGTGGTCTAAGTGCCTGCCTGACAAGTGCAAGGACCTGAGTTTGATCCCTGGTACTGCCTGTGGTGCCAGCCTCAGAACTGGGCATGGTAGCACATACCTGTAATCCATGTACTGGGAAGGCTGAGACAGGAGGATCCCTAAGAGTCTGAGCTACATAGTGAGACCTTGTACCAAATGAATAAATTGCAAATCCAAGGACTATTTCTTTTAGAAACATTAGAATTTATGAGCTAGAAACTGAGCAGGCAAGTAACTAAGCCCAAAGATAATTTAGCTTCCTGTCCATGGTTCATTTGACACTCATCTGAAGGGAATGATAGAGGATGACCCTCTCTTCTTTTTCCAGGGTCTGTGGCACGCATCACAGAACAACACCTGAAGGTGGCAGGCACTGACTCTGATGCCCATCAGGTTACATATGTCATGAAGGAGGACCCTAGTGCAGGGCGCCTCCAGATGGTGACACGCGACAGCCTGCAGCAGATCTCTGTGCATGGCCCCATCCGGGGCTTCACCCAGGCCGACGTCAGCCAAGGTCAGCCGGTTCTTCTGAGCTGGTAGAAATGAAGTGGGAGTTAAATACCTGGAACCCTATGGCAGTAAACCAGACACCTTTTCTTTTTCTTTTTTTAATAACAGCTGAGTTATAACTTCTTTTTTCTTTGCTGACATTTTTGAGGTTGTCATTTTTTTAAAAAGGAAAATTATCTTTCCTAACAGAAATGTGAATATTAACATAGCATTGATGAAATTTGGGGCTATTTACTGAGAGAGAAAAGTCGTTTTGACTTGCTTGATGCTAAACACAAGAATGAAAAAAAATAAATAAATTGAGTTTGGATGGATTAAGGTGAAAATTATACCTTCCTTAGGTGAGCAATTTATCTCTTTTCAGCTCCCCAAAGAGCACAAGTTAATGAACTAAGCAGAATGCAAGGGCATAAATCTGTGCTGCCTGGGGGACATTACATGGCTCATCCCTCCTTCAGGAAATGCTGATGTAATGCAAAGGCATAAATGTTAAATGCTACACAGCTACTGTACAGTGCATTCAGGGGGACAAAGGAGAAAAAAGTTACATATGGGGCAGGAAAAATAGTCCAAAGTCATGTCATGTTGTACAATTCCTTTTAGAAGTAGAAATATGCACACAAGGAGCAGACAGGGCACCTGTCCGGGGCTCTAACATGAAACACGGACAGCCACTGGATTCTCACTGGATCTGCCTACACCTCAGTGAAGTGGGTAGAATAGGCAAAGGGGTAGTAATTCCTTAGTTATTTCATGCCTCCATGTCTCCTTGTGAAAAATGAAACCAGGCATCTGTTCCCAGAGGTTTGGTTCTATTTGCATTGATGGCTACATATAAATGATGTGGCAGGCTAGCAAAACTAGATTGCACTGAGCTTCTCCCTCTGAGTCCCTTTGACATGTGTGAAGGGTGTTTGCATGCTCCTTGTTTTTTTGTCTGTGGGGTGTGGTTGGTAGTTGGCATCATTCTTTGTGTTGGTCAACATGCGGTGAAGAGTCATGGGAGGAAGTAGGCTACAGGGCTACATCCTCCTACTTGTGAGTCCGTGTATAGCAGGGTCCCTCCTTGTGCCACAGGTGTGGCTAGCGCTCTTGTACACAGGATGCTTTCACTGGTCTAGTCAGGCCCCCCTAAAGGCCCAGCTAGATCTTTCACAAAGGCTGTGTCTCAACCCTAAAAACTATCACTTGAAAAGAATTTGTTATGAGGAAGTATCTGGGTGTGGAGAAATCAATAGTAGGGGAAGAAAGGGAGTAAATGAAAGCTTTAGATTAAAATGTCAAATGCATCAAAGAGAGGAAGGTATAAATTGTAAATTGATTCATTGGCATGAATAGCAATTGAAGTCTCCCTACTTCAGACATAGGAGCAGAAAGTACTGAGAGCAAATCTGTTTGCTTGTTTGTTTCTTTTTGTAGGACATGTTGAATATAGTCATGGAACAGGAGAACCTGGTGGGAAGTTTGCTTTTAAATTCGATGTGGTTGATGTTGAAGGCAACAAGTTGATGGGCCAGTCATTTTCCATTGATGTTTTAGGTAAGTAAGTGCTAGATTCCACACAAAACTACTTGAGCAGTTGTGAAGTTAGATAGCTTACACTGCGCTCACCTTGGAGCCTGAGGCCCTTCCACCTCGCTGCATGGAACTGGAAAATTGTACCCTCTTTGTCACACAGCTCTGGTTCCCTGGTGGGGTCACTGAGGGGCAGACTGAGCACTGCTATGACCTTACCACTGGATATCTAGCCTAGAACTGAAGAACAGAGGCTGAAATGACTGCATTTCAAATCACTATTCCTGATCTTTTCAGAAGACAAATCCCCAGTGGTCATCATCACCAATAAAGGACTGGTCTTGGATGAGAACTCAGTGAAGAAAATCACCACTTTGCAGCTGTCAGCCACTGCCCAGGAGGGCAGGCCTGCAGACCTGATCTACAGAGTCACCAGGCAGCCCCGGCTGGGCCATCTGGAACATGCAACATCACCAGGTATGTCTGTCCTCTCTTGGTGTATCCAACCAAAAACTGGGATTTACCAGGGTTCTAGTGTACATTAAAATTAGTTGGTACTTACAGTCTGTCTCACTAAAATTGACCATTATGTTCTACACTGTGTTAGACTTAGCATATCACAGGTGTTGAGCAGTTTCTTTGTGAAAACAATTGAAAGGCTGCAGAGTGGGTTTGGGAGTATAGCTCAGTGGTCGAGCAAGTGCTCAACATGCCCTGAGTTTGATCCTCAGCACTTACCCCCCTCAAATCCCCACAATTTTTTGTAGGCAGTCTTACCTTCATAGCTAGACAGTCAATTCCTTTAGCATAAACAGCACAGCGTGTTCTTTGATGCTCCCCTGGGCATGTGGCACAATGCAGTGTTCTTGCTTAAAAATTCTCTTCAGGAGCTGGGGTGGAGCTCAGTGGTACTGCACGTGCCTTGCATGCTCAGGGCTGTCTATTCATTCTCCAGCACACACACAAATTCAATTCAATGAATAGTGAATAAGCACGGATGCTGAGCACAGTTGTAGTGTAGCTGCTGCTCAGGAAACAAAGACGAACGAGAGACAGTCCTTGCCCCACAGAGTTCTTTGCTGCGTGTATAAAGAGGCTCTGCAGATAAGCAGGACTCTGGGAAGACTGTGGCAGATGTTTAAGGAAGGTACAAACGTAGGGTCATGAGAGTTTAGAAATTTAGAACCAGACACATCCAGAGGGAAAGTGCACAGAGGTGATATTTAAGAACACCCTGGGAAGAGACAGCATCTGGGGGGGGCAGGATCTGTGTTCTTTCCAGAGATGGCAGTGGTGTGGGAGTGCTCTCTTAAAAAGGAGGAGTGAGCCAGTTGAACTGAAGCATGTGTTCTGAAGATACTAGGAGACATAATGCGGGCAGCAGAGGTTTAATGGAGGATCTCAAAACTGGGGTCAGTAATCTCTACTGGTAGGCAATAGGGAGTCACTGCGGAGTTTTGGGCATGGAAGGAGGCAACATCCACCAGGCAGTGTCCAGCGGAGTGAACCAGAAGAAAAGCAAGGGGTAGGTAGTGTGAGGTGACTGGGAGTGGCACGTACTAAGGGATTTAGGAAGGAAGAGAAGAATTCCAAGGGACACGTAGGGAAAGGGGAAAATGCAAGTCAGTGATGCTATTAGTGTCTCTTAGTTCATTAAAAAGGAAGATTTGTGCTAATACCAATTGGAGAAATTGTTATGCCCTTATCTTGTACCCTGAGCAATTACTTCAAAGATAACAACATGTAATGTGTTAACAATTACTATTCTTTTATTATCTTGGTTATGAAATTTTGTTTTACCTTTTGTCCATAAAGTAAAATTTGAAAATAATTCCAGGGACAGCTTCTAGAATGTGGTGGCCAAACCAGTGTGAGAGACAAGAGGTGACTGCTCAGTTAGTGATCTGAAGGTAGAATGATCCTTGTTTCCTTGAACACAGGCAGTGACAGCTCGCTGGAGATTTAAATCCTCAGTATTTTCCTTTGGATTTTAAATTACAGATTCTTCCTTCAACTGGGAAATATCAAAACAAGGGAGGCGCTTGCCCTCCTGAGGTAGGGAGTCAGGTGATAAACAAGTGAGCAAATAGCATCTCATGTCAGGTGGTGATGAGTGTGAGGTGGGTACATGGGAGGCAGAGAAGGAGGGAAATCTTCCCTGATGATAAGATGACATTTGAGCAGTACTCTAAAGAGAGGCCTGGAGCCAGCCAGCTGATGAGTAAGGAAAGATCATTCCAGGTAGACGGTCAGCAAGTCTAAGTCTCCTGAAACTGGACCAGTCAGGTACATCGAATTCAAGGTAGCAAGAAGCCAGTGTGGCTGCAGCAGGTGAATGGGGGAAAGGGTGATGTGAGGTGAGCTTTGAAAGGGGGAGTGTGACTGTGCGATTCAGGCTGACAGGGAGGTGGGGCACTGTCTGACCTCTTGTGTGCAGCAGGGTATGCAGAGGAATGGACAGTGGGCTAAAGTCTGTAATGCAGATTAAAGCAGGGGCTGCCTTCTCTGCCCACACATTCTCAGGGATGAGTGTGGATCAGCCCCCAGGGACCTTGGCTGCATGAGATACTCAGTAATTAATTCATACGCTGATTGTCTCTGCCAGAATCCTGTCAGATTGCTGGCTGTCACTCTCCAAAATGTGAGGGTGGGTGTGACTGTTGTGTGAGGCAGCTGCGTGCACACAACACGGAGTGTTGAAAACCTCCAAGCTTCAAGCAAGGCACCGCCAGGTGCCCTCCTGCAGGGACCCCGAGCCCCTGCTCTCCTCCCCAGAATGCTTACCAGTCCCATGCCAGCTGCTTAAATTCACCTTTTTGCATATATCTTAGACTTCACTGGACTTCAAATCTGATTGCCAAGAGCGAGTTAGGGTCCTGCCCTTCCCCCAGACAGCAGACAGGTGCCCCACTTCCTTACCCGCTCTTTCCCTATAGGCCCAGCTTCCTAGGGCACATGCTTCCCATTGCTGCCAGTTCATCCCAATCAACCTCCTTCCCATGAATATCAGGAGAGAAAATAAGAGCATGCAGTCCTGTCCTCCCTATCCACCAGCTATGAGATGGGCACCCAATCCTGCACTGAGCCCTTTCTGTGGCGTATAGCTAGGATCTTCTTTCCATCTCTCCCCTCAGTTGAGACTATTTTCATGGATTGATTCTCTCTGTTTACATGTGGAAGCACTGATTGGAGGAAGGACACATGGAGGGCTCTTTGGCCTCTCTGAAGGCAGCCAGCCACAGTATAGAAGAAAGCCTATGTTTCACAGAAGGAGGCTGAGTGCAGCTGGAGGGTGAAACCAGTTTTACCCCAAAGAGAGCAAACTCTGTGTGCCAGTGTCCTCAGGGTGTCTCTGAGTTGTCTTATGATAAATTGTCCCTTGGGAGTTAGTATTGGCGGGGGGCAGTTTATATTGGAAGGGCCAGCAAGATAGCTCAGTGGTCTATGCACCTGCTTAAGCAAGCAAGCACAGAGACCAGGGTTCGATCCCCACTACCACATGCCACAACAGCCCTACTTCTGGGTGCACTGAGCAAGCCACTGAGTCCAGGCTTGGTGGTGCATGCCTATAATCCCAGCGCTGGGGGGTCTGAAAACAGTAGGATCACTGAGCTGTATAGTGAGACCTGATACCAAATTTTTAAAAAAAGTTACTATTGGCCCTCAGTGTGGACAGATGAGGTGATACTTGATGGCTTCCTGAACGTGAACATGCACTCACACTGGTGGAATTCATCTTTGCTCCCTTGAGGAGCTCTTGGGGGCCATGTACATGTTTGACCCATGCCAGAGACAGGGCTGGTCTCCAACTGGAGGAGAGACTAAGCCTGGACCAGTCCCTGTATGTGCTGTCCTTTGAGGTCTGGGGCTGCATTCTCATGACTTCTTCCCCCCTACACCCCAAGACTCTTCTCTTTGGAAGTTGGACTAAGGAGTAATATTAACTAAGATAGAAGCTAAGATACCCCAATACCCAAGAGCTTAAGGGGGAATTCATTTTAATTCCCAGAATAAGCCACAAGCAACTGGCCCAGAGGTCCTCTACCAAAGGCTCTCTCCTCTAGCTCTATTGAAGCTGTCTCCCCAGCAGCAGAGAAGAAGACAAGACCAGAGAACCCACATCCATTTTTCTTTTATACACAATGAGTGCCAAATACTCCTTCTTCTGCATGGTCACAGTCTCACAAAGCTGCGAGATGGCTGGCACACATAGGTCTTGCGAGGCATCCCTGGCATACCCAGTAGTCAGGAGTCAGTCACACCCTGGTTGTGGAGGAGTACGCATATAGTTGTCACCATAAGATGCTTGTCCCACTGGCTCAGATGTGGAATAGTGGGGGTGGCTGAACAAGCCATCAGACCCAGACGTGGGGGTGCTGACTGTCCTTTGACGCCGAGGTGAAGTCCTGAGCCAAACAGTTGCCAAAAGGCCAGGAGTATTCTTGGTAAAAAGCAGTGGACTGTGTCCCCTGCTCCAGAATTGAGTCCTTGTCTTGATTTTTGTCTCACAGTGAGTCCCCCACTTAGGAGTGAGTTCCACTCCAGGAGAATATTACTCAGTTGGAATTGTTCCTGAGTCAGACCAAGTGAGTCTTGCACATCTTTGACACAGATATATCATATTAAGCATTAAGACACAAAACACACATACAAAAATACCACGATAAACTATTTTTACACTTTCCTTAAAATGGTGGTTTAGTACAATACTGTGTCATATAAGAATTTGCATAAGAAAAATAGAATCACTAATTGAAGGAGCTTGGAAGGGTGGGAGACAGTGGAGCTGAAGAATAATCAGTAGTGGAGGCGGGCTAGGTGGCATTTCGCTCCCACCTGATATTGATGACACAGGTGTTTTAATGGACTCAATTCTGTCTCTCTGCTTAATAAACAGATCCAGTCCCAACTGGGTACTATCTCTCTTTTCCTCTTCATGGATTACTGTATCACTGGATGACATTCTGAACAGCTGCTGTGAGCTTTATGCCCTGTATGCTATCACCCTGTACAGGAGCACAGAGTAGCACACCGCTGATGATATCTGACAGACACATGAACTACTTTCATTCTCATCTATGAATGTTCATAATGCAAGGTTTGATCCCATCTGTGAAAGTTCATAACTCAAATGTTCTTAAGTCAGGACTTCCTGTAGGCCCAGGGCAGCAGGTTGCTGTCACCACAGCTCCACTAAATAATGATTTGTCCAGCATGCACATCTCTGGCTGAGAGTTAACTTATCAAGGTGCTTCCTACTTTCCACTTCCTACTTTGTACTTAACACCTGGGGATTGAACTCAGGCCCTTGTGCTTGCTAGGGAAGCACTTATTCCACTGAGCCATCCACCCAGTCCCAATACCCACCCTTCTTGAAGGTACTCAATTAGAGCAGCTGACAAGGTCACTGCCTTTCAAACAAGGGTCTTCCCTTCTCCTAGCTCAGCTCATTAACATGCTTCCTAGTCTTCTGCATTCCCTCCTAAAAGCAGAGAAGTGGACCTTTTGCCCAGAAGCTGTGACATCTCCAAACCAAGGCTCAGATGGGAACAACAGCGTCAGCAGCACCAGGCGGCTTGCGCGGAGTGCACACTATTCAAAGGAGAGAGAGCACACTGTGTCAAAGGGGGGAGACCAGAGCAGGGGCTTTGGGGTGACAGCATGCACAGACTACCTCCACAGCCAGGCTGCCTCCTGGGGTACACAAGCTCCAGGGACAGAAAGTTTTTTCTGTTGTGCTCTCTCAGTCTATCATTCTGATTCCAGTTTCCTTGCTAGTTATGCCTTTCAGAAGCCATGGTTAGACCTCAGTGGGGAGCCCTTTTCACTCAGTAGCTACCTAGTTGTGATTGTGCTTTAAGAAGGTTAGGATCCACCCAGTGGGTTGTTATTTGCATTCTCCAGATATAAACATTGCTTTTGTTAATATGGCCACTCCATTCCCTTTGTTAGACATGGCTTCAGATGTGACCCCTGCTGCACAGGTCAAATAAGATCAGATGTCATCTGCCATTTTAGCTGCTACTTTTGAGGTCACTCTACTGCTCCAGTTTTAGAAGATACTAAAAAAATAAAGTCAAATACAATAAGAGTGTTACAGTATGTGCTCTAGTTTATGTGACACATACAGCAGAAAGAAAACATAGGGGAAAAAGAATGAAAAAAAAAATGTCTTTCTGAGTGTTCTTTCCACTTTTCTGTTACATCACTGGTTCTCTGCCCCATTCTAATTACTGAGGATGTGTTTAAAAATAATGAGACCTGAGCCCCTCCAGGCCCATAAGTAAAAGTCTCTGAGGGGTAGGGCTTAGATACAAGTGTCTTTTAAAAGCACACTGTATTTGTATATCTTTTCTTGCTATAACACAAATCCTGAAGCTAGTACTTCATAAGATAAAGAGCTTTAATTAGCTCACAGTTTTGGAGAATCAAAGCATGAGATGGACAGCCCCCTGCTGACTATGTCACAAAATATTGACAGTATGTGGAAAACGACAGTGAAGAGACAAGCCTTGCTCTTTTTATAGCCACCCATGGTGGCAGGAACGAAGGCTCTCTTAAAGACCTTCCTTAATCCCTACCATTGATAGTGCCCGCAATAACCTAGTCACCTCTCAGTAGGCCCACTTCTAAAGATTCTGCAACTTCTTACTACCACCACATTGTGGACCAGGCTTCTAACACCTGAAACTCCATTTCAAGTTTGAGACATACTCAAAGCATTGCTTGTGCCCATGATTTCTGACAACAGGCTGAGTTGCTAGTAGATATGTAGTGCTGTATCATATGAGAAGCGCTGCTTTCTTGCCTTTCCTCCCTTCAACAAGTATTCATGAAGAGCCTACTACAGAAAACAGTATGTGTTTTAGAAATGGGGCACCTATAAAACAACTATGTGCAAATGTGTTTTTGGCCATAAGGCAGGATGACAGAAGCCCAGAAGATGGTGGTTATTTCCATTAAGCAGGGTTTTGGTCATAGGAGACATGCCAATAGTGACGCTTTCTGAAGGGATACCTTAATTCCAACTTCTCTAATAGGTTTTGTGACACTAACCAAAACAGGGCATCCCCACTAGTTTGGGCTGTCCTTGAGAGCAGAGGCACATTCTTGTGCTAGGGCTGCCATAATAATAGTGCCCCCAACTGGGCAGCTTATACAACAAAAACTTATGTTCTCATAGTTTTAGAGGCTAGAGGTTCAACATCAAGGTAATGGCAGGGTTGACTCATGGACAGAGGGCTATGAAGGAACAGTTGTCCACAGATGGTCACCCTCATATTTAGCTGTTCTCCCTGGAAGGATCTGTCTTGTGTCCAATTGTCCCTGTTTTATGACATAAGCTTTATTGAATGAAGGCTTATTTAAGTGATGTCTAAGAATGTAGGCAATGACCCTATTTCCAGATAAGATACATTCTGAGTTACCAGGAGTTGGGACTTCAAAATATGGGGTCAACTTGACCCATAACAAGAGACAGAAGAGGGTAAGCTGAGTCTCCTGTGGGATGAGCCAAGGTACAGAAGGCAGCGTGTGCTGCACCACCCCCAGGTGCCAAGAGCAGATGGCATCCCTGATGCCCTCTCCAAAGGCCATTTCTTCAGAGGTGCTTGGAAGCCCCTCTTTGACCTTGACTGGGAGTTCTGCAATGTGTGTGTTTTCCAGAGAACTGGAAAACTGACAGAGTTAGTGTGGGTCTCTATAATGCTGCCAAGACATGGTTTAGCCAGCACTTCTGTGACTAGAAACACTTTCCATGGGATTAAAAGCCTTCAAGTCTTTCAAAAAGCAACTACCTTTTGTGACAGCCAAAAGAGCAATGTGGCGTGCAAACACTATTTACAGAAAGGTGAGTAGCTGGTGCCTCCCTCTTAGCAAAGGCTAAAATTTTGAAAATAAAAAATGTTAGACTGGGTGTGGTGGTGCGCACCTATAATCCCAGTGCTTGAGAGGCTGTAAACAGGAGAATCACTAGAAGTCCATTCTACGTAGTGAGACTCTATGCCCTGTACACCCTGCCTTAAATACAGAAAAAGAAAAGTGTACAGGAATTGAAAATCTGTGTTCAGTAGAGCCTCTTCAATACAGATTATAGTTGGTGAATTTAAACCGCCTCAGCAGGTAGGGCTGAATGCCTGCTGCACCTCCTGCATAACTCTAGGTGCTCATTGGTGAAGGAACCAGGAGCATCCTTACTCTCCTGAAGCCTCTGCACCTCTCCTGCTTGTTACCCTCTGGTTCTGGCATGGAAGTCCAGGTATCATCTAAATCACAGTGAACCCCAGCAAATATCAGGCTTTCCAATATAAAGAGCCTGCAGTCAAAAAAGTACTTGGAATATACAATTCAAAAACATTGCAACAAAGACTGGGGATGGTGGCACATGCCTGTAATCCCAGCTTTTGGGAGGCTGTAAACAGGGGAATCACTACAAGTCCAATCTAGTACTGAGACCCTGAATACCCTGTAGATCCTTCCCTAAAAATACAAAAAAAAAAAAAAAAAAAAACTATTCCAGCAGCAGTATGTCAGTTGTATAAAGAAGGTGATATGATAATGCATGGTCAAGTTTCATTATTCTTTCTGGTTTTCTAATTTTCTTTAATAAGTATGTTACTTTGGAATTTCAAAGAAGTTCAAGAATAAGCATGAGATCCAAGAAGTTCCTTGTCTAAGTGACTCTTGCATATTGGCAGGTGTAAAATTTGGAATTAAACTACCTTGGCTTCTAATCTCAGCCTTATTAGTGATGTGACCCTGGATAGATCATGTAAATTTTTTATTGCATATATTTTACTACTGCTGTATTAGAAAGAATCTATAAATATGCCTACTCTACGGGCCAGGGAGATGGCTCAGTGGAATAAGCGCTTCCCAAGGCAAGCACAGGGGCCTGAGTTCAATCCCCTGGTCCGTTTAAAAAAAAAAACCTAGTCTTACCTCCTGGAGTTGTTAAAAACAAAATCCAACATATAGAAGCAAGCCTGACATACCATTATACACATGAAGCATAGAGCTCCCAAGCACTTCTAGGGAGACTATAAAATGGTCCTGCCACTTTAAGAAAAAAAGAACATGGCAGTTCCTCCAAAAAAGTAGGCATATATCTAGCATATATTCCAGGTGTTCCACTTCTAGAGATTTACCCAATAAAAACTAAGACACTCTTGTACACAAATAGTCATGGCAGCTTTGTTTGCTGTCACACCAAACTTCCCTCAGCAGATGAATGGACAAACAAATTATAATGTATCCACACAGTGGATACTACGCAGCTTTTAGAAGGAATAAACTAGTAATATGTGCTGGATCTCAGAGTAGTTATGAAAGAAACCAGACACAAAAGTAGTACACACTGTATGATTCCACTCCTAAAAAAGTAAAGAGAACTGATCTATATGGATAGAGTAGTTCATTGGCTGCTCTGGGATGAGGGTGAAAAATGGACAATGAGAAGATTTTGAAGTGTCAGTTGACATTTTGGAGAGATGGATACGTTTACTGTTTTGATTGAGGTGGCAGTTTCGCAGGAGTGCCAGAAATTGTGAAATTGTGTAGCTCAAATAGAGACAATTTCTGATTTGTCAGTTTTACTGCAATAAAAAAATATTGAAAAGAATCAATCCCTGGGCTTTCTCTCTAGAGAGGCAAAATCTTAGTCACCCTGGGGCCAGTGGATCGGGTGACCAGTTGGTTGGGAGACACCAGACAAACATTTGCCTCTGAAGTGGGAGGACATATTCACAGCAGGAGGAAAATATTTAAATTTCTCACAGCCAGTCAGAAGTTATTAAATTTTTAAAGAATGCCATGGCTTTCTGTCCAGAACCACAAGACAAAGAAAGCTATTAGACAGGGGGGCTGCATTTCTTGGCTGTCAAAAACTGATGCACCAAGAACAGAAATATAAAATGCCTCATCAGAAAATTAATGCTCCGATATTCAGAAGGCTATTGTGTCTGGGTGATAGATTTCGGATGATAGAGAGATACAAATGCAAGCCCTGTGGGTTGATTGTTTGTCTTTTTAAAAAGAAAGCGGTGCTACTGATGTCATACTTAAATGTATAACAAAGTAGTCTCTGTTGTTGCTGCTGCTGCTGCTGTTTTTTCTTAATAGAAAAGCCCAACTCTTTTTTTCCCTTGGGGGGTCAAGATTAACCCCCCAAGGGAAAATACAGCAAATGAATTTCAGGGCCAAACTTAAGGACTAGATTAAATAAATGAGTTCCCCTATCCCTAGAATGAGGAAGAGGTTATCTATTCCAAGGGACAAAAGATAGGATTTTATTTCAGTCTTGACTGGTACGAGAGTGTGAGCCCCCTAAGACAGAGGCATGGATCCTGGACTACTTTGCTAAATGTTCTTAGACATTTTAAATCATAGAGATATTGTGCATTTATAAAATACCTTACTGTTATTTTAAATTGCTTTACTTTAGTTTTGTTTAGTTTTGTTTTTGCTTTTAAAACGTCACAGTAAATAGATTTAACATGATTTTGTTCTATATTATGTTATGAAAGAATATTGCTTTTCTAGGTCGTTTCCAATATGATATAGAATGATTGTTTACATCCCAAAGTCATGAAGTAAGTTTTGTTACTGCCTGACAGGCTATGGTAGTATAGAGAAGCTAAAATCATAGCCTGAGAATACAAAAGTACCTTGAGAGACAGCCAGTGAAATTATGGTGCCAGGTGCCTTGGTTACTTTTCTCCTTACTGAGACAAAGTACCCAATGCCCAAAGTTAAAGGATGAAAGGCTTATTCAGCTTTTTTGAAGTTTTAGCCCATTGTAAGCTGGCTTCAAAGTAGGGTGGCATGGCAGAGGACACCAGAGAGGAAAAGCAATTCATGATGGTTAGAAGGTAGCAAAGCTAGCAAGGGGGCCTCGGCAGCTTTCTTCTGCCCCTCTTGTATCTCCCTAGGCTGTCAGAATTAGGGCAGTCCCAAAGAAATCTATAGAGTGATTTAGTAACCACTGCTCCTCAATCCTAGCACTGCCCATGAATCAGTCAGTCATACTCTGGATTTGGCCACGTGAAAAAAAGTCCCGTCTAGGCCTGCCAAGGCTTTGCTGGGGATCAAAACTTAAGCCATAACATTGGAGATGGTTCACTAATCACAGAAACAGTGCTTTATGCACCCATTCAGCATTTCTAACTCCAATGCTCAAAAGCTAATCCATCACAATATTAAAAGTTGGGGCAGATTTTCAGAAAGGACTTTGAGGTCATAGGGAAATGTAAAACTTATGAGAGAGGGATTTGGAGAATAAGCCAGTGGCTCTATCTTTCACAGATTTTACCTGCATATATCAACCCCAAGAGCAAAGATAGTAGTGTTTGATGCACACCTGCTGTTGGCTTGGCACACAGCAGAAGCCTCAATATTAAAGTTAACATGTGCTTTTGCAGAACATATGCCACAGATAACCTACCACAAGGTCTTTGAGGGCAGACCATGCTGTATGGGAATACAAAAGGCCCTCCCTGGTGAGTGCCTGACATTTCCCTGGCACGGCTGGCATTTTGATGGCCTCCTGTTTTTCTCCTCCTTCATCACTAGGAGTCCGGATCACTTCCTTTACTCAAGCTGATGTGACTTCACAGAATGTGCAGTATGTCCATTCCAGTGAGACTGAGAAGCATTCAGATGCATTTGACTTTGTGCTATCAGATGGAATCCATGAGGTGGGTGAGGGCCTGCATGCCATGCCAGAGTACGTGACAATGCCTTCCTGTCTGCTGTGAGAAATGTGGATAGAGAGATTGGTGACCTGGGTGCACCCATTTCCTCTGTTGCCTGGTCCCCCCCCCCAAATCCTCATACTCGGGCTCCTGCAGGCCAGCAGTGGTAAGGAGAAAGCAAAAGCCCCTGCCTTGCACAGGTGGCTGGGCCTGGAGACCGGTGTCCAAGATGCACTTTTTTGCTGTCCTAGGTGACTCAGACTTTCCACATCACCATTCATCCTGTGGATGATGCACTGCCGGTGGTGCAGAACTGGGGAATGCGAGTGCAGGAGGGTGTGCGGAAGACCATCACTGAGTTTGAGCTCAAGGCAGAGGATGCAGACACGGAGGTATGATCATTCCCCAGGGCATCTGGCTGAGGGAGCCTGAGCTGGGAGCTGCCATTGCTCTGTGGGTGGTCAGCAAAGTGGGGGTGCAGTGCAGGTGCCCCTGAAAGATCAAAACCAGAAGCTACATGCCCTTCTGGAACACAGGAACTAAAATGTGGCAAATCACATTGTTTGTAAATCCTTCTCAAAACCCTAAACACATTCATTCTCTCCCCTAATTACATGTAACAAACCTCTTAACGTGATAGCTTTTTATGATGATTCAGAGGAAACCAGGCAGGTAGAATTTTACAGTGTTTCTGTTACTCCCTATTAAGATGAACAGGGGTTTTCTGCACTTAGGCGCACTTTCTCCATTTCATCTCTTTGATCCAGACTTTTCTGATTGAAGCTTGAGTATCCTGGAAGGCTGTGCAGGTAGCACAGGTCATGTGGAGACTACACTCTCGCTCTCGTGATGCTCTAGTCTAGCACCCAAGCTTGGGGCCTGACTTGTCTCATAAACGCCTGCTGCCACTGTGACTCAATTTTCTGTGCACCTTCTCCATGCCACCATTCATTCTTTCGTTCATCAAATGCTGATTACCTTATTGGATTTTCTCCTTTGCTCTAGATACTGAAGGCAGAGGTATAAATAAAATAGATATACTGCCAGGCTTTGGGAGGTTACAGCCTTTGTTGAGTAATAGAGAGATCAAGAACAGATCATGGTAGATATAAGTGTTACAAGGAAAAATACAGTGAAGAGACAGGGATGAGTGGGATGGTATTTTAGACAGAGCAGTCAGGGAAGACCACCTGAGGAGGCCACATCTGAGCAGATATGATTAAGAGGAAGAACTCTCTATGCAGATACCTGGGAGGGTTCACTACCTAGGCTGAGATCCATAAGTATGAAGGCACTGTGGCCAAGTGTGTTTAGATCCTGAGACTGATTCAAAGGTTGTAAGAAACCAAGAGACTGCAGTTCAGAGAACAAGCTGTGGACAAGACTGAAGCCAGAGAGGGACCCTTAGACCAGGCCATGGTGGGCCTTGTTGGTTCAAGTCAGACCTTTGCATTTACTCTGAAGTTGGTGGGTACACACTGGAAAATCTTGAGCAAGGTTTTGTGCCTCTTTGTTTTTCTTTGGCCCAGCACCTTAGAGGAAGCAATGAGAAATTAGCTTCTGTTCTGATCCATTTGGCATTCAATATATAGTTTGAGGAAAGAAAGGGAAATGCGCAGAAAGGACATGAACAGTTTTAAAAGGTTTATTTACTATTAGCTAAAAAGTTTAAGAGCTTTTGCTAATGAGAAGGGATGGAATGAGTAGGAAGGGAGAGGAAGGGAATAAATTAACAGGAATAAGATACAACATGTGTGTGTACCAAACTCCGCAGTGAATGCATTTATAGGTATCACGAACATGAACAAATAAGAAACAAATTCAGGCTTTTAATCTGGGATGGCACATGCCTGTAACTCTGGAAGGCCGAGGCAGGTAGATCACAAGTTTGAGCCCAGCCTGGGTCACTGAATGACGTAGCAGGATACTATTTCAAAATTTAAAAAAATAAAAGGAAAAAGGACTGGTTGTAGTTCATTGTGAAGACTCCACCCCCGTATAGACAGAGGGAGAGAGAGAAAAAAAACAGAGAAACAGAGAGAGAGAGCACAGGAGCAGGAGAATGTCATTATCTGATAGAAGTCCTAGAATCCGTTTCCCTGCCCAGCTGTTGGCTGCCACCACTCATCTGATTCCTATCACATCTCTTTGTCTCCTGCTCTTCTGTCCCGGGCAGGCCGACTCTGTCACATTCAGAGTGTTGCAGCCCCCACGCCACGGCACAATCGAGAGGACCAGCAGGGGGCAGCACACCCGGCTGGCCACCTCCTTCACCATGGAAGACATCTACCAGAAGCGAATCAGCTACAGCCATGACGGCAGCAACTCGCTCAAGGACCGGTTCACCTTCACTGTCTCTGATGGAACGAATCCCTTCTTTGTCATTGAGGAAGGAGGAAAAGAGGTGAGAGACAGGTAGAGTGGGGGAGGTCTGGTAGTGCACGCCAGAGGCAGGGTGTAGATCTTTACAATCCAGCCTCCCATTAAGTTCATACTCTGTAAACTCACTCGTGTATTGATTGGCCTTGGGGAAATCACTGACATCCTCTAAGCCTCAGTGTCTCGTCTACAAAGTGAGCATAGTAATAATTACTTGCTTCACAAATGTCGTCGAAGGATTAAGGGAGATAAGAAAATGCTTAACATTGTTGGTAATACGTAAGCCCTCGATAAAAGATAATTGTTAATGTTCTTTCTTTTTATTTCCTATTTCTTGCTCTTTGAGTTTTTATTCACCTAGTTTTTCAGTAGTATCATATGACTCTAGATTGTCTTTCTCTTTTAGATTATGGCATTGAGTCCAGCCAGAGTATTAAGTCTCTTAAAAATAACAAGAGCTAAGAGTAAGGCTTTTGAGTCTAACATTTGCTGATTTAAATTCTAAGTCTGATGTTTTGGTAAGCTTCAGCTTTCCTATCTGGAAAATGGGTTAATGCCCACCTTCCTGGTATGCATAGGCACACGATAAGCATTCTTTCATCCTAGCTGTAGACATCGGCGCCATTTTTTTCTTTTTATGTATTTGGTACAGGTTCTCACTGCACAGCTCGGGTTCATAGTGATCCTCTTGTTTCAGCCTCCCCAGCACTAGGATTATAAGTGTGCACCACCACGCCAGTCTTGGTGGCCGGCCCAGCATGCCCAGGGCAGGATGCAGTTCTTTACAATCCATCCTAACATTCTAACGTTCAGAGTGTTGCCACCCACTCTGAATGGGGCAGCATGTGTACAGGAATCAAACCCTTATGCTTGCCTACCAGGTGCTTAGACTGTTGAGCTCTCTCCGCAGCCCCCTCAGCGCCATTCTAAACCCAGCCTATGCAGCCAGTGAGATGCATGCTCTGAGGCCGTGCAACCTTTCTGTCAAGCTTTACTCCCCAGAAGAATTTCTCCTTCCTCTCCTACACATGTTCAGAAGAAACTTAAGATTCCTCTTCTACTTCTTCCCAATCCCTTATGCTCAGGCTTTCGTCTTGGCAGACTCCCTCCAGGCTCTGAACTTCCCTAGGAATGAGTGTGTCTCACTTCCCACACTGCTGTGCTGACTCTGCAGGAGCAGGCTCCTGAGCAGCTTGCTGACACCTACCCCCTGCAGCATCGTAGAGGGGCCCCCTTTGGCCCCTCAGAGCCCCTTTCTTACACTGGAGGTGAATGATTGTCTTCTTCAAAGCAAGATCTCACTGTGTCCAGGAGAGATAAATAGGTCATGTTCAGCTGGCTGCCAAGCCTGTCTGGGTGGCCTTGGGGATTTCCCTGTCTGTATCTGGGCTGGAGCTGCCTTGGTAGGCCATCCGGCTTTGTTTGTTTGTTTGCCCGGCTCTCCACTTAATTTGACTTTCAAAAGACTGGGGGAAGGGGGAAGATTTCAGGCTGTGTCAGCAAGAGGGCCATCCCTGTTATAAATACAAAATCTTATAGTAGGTTGTCCAAGGGATATGCCATTTTAAAATGGAAATTATTTGGAAGGCAGGATGCAGTTGCTGCCCTCAGAAACTGCAAGGTTCTGACCACACTTAAGTGTGTGTGTCTGTGTGTGTTTCTAAAGTGTATACTCTTCTCTCCCTGTTCCCATAAGGTCTTTTATTCTTCTGCCCCTGATCATCTTTAAAGATTGCTTTCCCTCAAGACAAACCACAAGGACAAAAACAAGAACAGAAAATTCTTCCCACAGAAACTTTTTTTCATGTCTGACATAATCTGAGCTCATCAGGCCTTTATGAAAATGTTGATGTTAATAAGCATGATTGAAAGGAAGATGTGCTATATATTATTTCATTTTAGGCTAGTTGTGGTGAATTGCCAACTGGTGGTCAACTTGTTACACCCGGCTGAGCTGAACTAGCATGGTGCTAGCTGGGAGGCCCCCTGGGATTGCTGCCAGCAGCTTAAGAGGCAGAACTGGAAAAGCTGTTGAGAGGTTGATAGGGAAGCTATCTGGAGAAGCTGTTGGAGCTGTTGGGAGCTGCTGGTTCTCTTGGGCTATTCTGCTAGCAGAATTATTATGCTGGTGAACTTGGTGGTTCTCATCCGTGGAGGAGCTTGGAACCTCATTGTCGCTGAGAGTAGCCATGGTTCATTTTGGGGAAGCACTGGTCCTGACTTGGAGCGTCACTCCCTCACTCTGGAGGGGAAGATGGTGCACATGTGAGTCTTCTAAGCTTGTTACATTGGCTTTCATGAGTGGAACTCAGCTTTCCTCATCCTCAGAAGAGCTCGGAACCTCACTGTCACTGAGCATTGCTGTGATACTTTTCAGGGGAGCTCCATTCTTACCATAAGTATTGCTTCCTGGCTCTATTTCATATCTCTCAGCCGGCTAGCACAGATCCTTCCTCCCACTGGCAGAGACTTCTAGCTTCCACCACTAACCTTTGGGCCTTCCCAGTGTAAATCTATGAACCAGGCCTGCATGAGGCATTGTCACAAGCTCTAGGCCTCCAGTTAGACTCATGGAAGGCATTGTTATGAGATCTACATTTTCAGCTAGACTTACAAAGGATATTATTGTAGGATCCAGACCCTCATCTAGATTCTTTGGTCTTCATTATGTGGACAGATTTCCTATATTCTTTGTATATGATTCTTTGGGTGACTCATTATAATATAATCTTACAAAGTGTGTCCTATATTGTATTATTTACTTTACAAAGCCCCAAACTGATACCATGTTGGCTTTAGTTCCAAAAGAGGCAGGGCTGGAGGTACAACTGAAGTATAGAGCAGCGGCCTGGAAGATGAAAGGCCTTGGGTTATATCCCTAGATGAGAAGATGACTGACTTCCGTAGCAGTTGAAATCTCTGCAGAGGTGCCTCTGTTCCCCACTTTTCTTCTCCATGGGGTTCTCATCTTTCCAGTCAGCAGTTTCCCTGAAGCTTTAGGCCACTGTGGATAAGGATAGGAGCTGCTTCAGTTTCCCAGTCTTCATCTCTGAAATATCACTGGATTATAGGGTTCCAGAGGGGTCTTGGGGGTCCTGGTCCTGACATGCACCACACCTTTCCAGGTGACGAGTGTTTTTTATGGCCCCTCAACAGATTACAACAGCAGCACCTCAGCAATTCCGTGTAGACATCCTCCCAGTAGATGACGGCACCCCTACAATTGTCACCAACCTGGGACTCCAGTGGCTGGAGTATATGGATGGCAAGGTAAGGCCTGTCCTGCGTACCCAACTGGGGCCAAATCTTTATTCGCACCTGTGTCTAATGAGTAGAACTCCAGCTCAACGCATGTGTATCACTTTCTCACTGAGCTGGTTTTCTCAAATTGCCAAATTCTGTGAGTTTGTGTAAGATTCTTCATTGGTTAAGATTGTACAGGACAGATTTCCACAGCCAAAAGTATGTCCACATTCCAGCTCAGCTACAATGCATGAGGGTGCCTGTTCAGTGCTTTGAAAAGTTCACCTTACAGAGAAGCAAGGGCAGGAACTTCCTTTCAAGCAAGTGGTACAGGAATGAGACATCCCTTGCACTCATTATCCAGTGAGAAGAAACTGTGTGTGGATGGAAAATAGTGTCCTGGCTGAGTAGGCAGGCACTCAGCTACAGCTTTGTTAACAGGAAAAGAAGATGGATTTCAAAAACCTTAGTGTCAAGTCGGGCGTGGTGGCGCAGGCCTGTAATCCCAGCACTCGGGAGGCTGAGGCAGGAGGATTGTTGTGAGTTCAAGGCCAGCCTGAGCTACAAAATGAGCTTAAGGCCAGCCTAAACTGCATAGTAAGACCCTGTCTCAAAAAGACCAAAAAAAAAAAAAAAAAACCTTAGTGTCTGTCCTTAGTGGGAAAGAAACATATATTTTTGTAGACAAATATTCTCGAAAGATTTCTACTTTAGAAATCTCTTTCTCCATCTCCTCATTCTCAAATTGGTCATTTTAAGCTATACACCATAATTTTCACCTAGTAGCACAACAAGCATTAGATTGGCAACCAACCCAAGGAACCTACCCAGTTCTTCATTTCAACTGAAAACCGATTTCTCTTTTGGTGGCTGGTGTCCCCCAGAGTGTGTGGCTGTTTTCTTCTTTGTAGAGCTGATCAGTGGGCTGTCTGTAACTGCTAGGCTGAAGCTTCCCCACAGAGCTGCTTGGGTTTCATAAAATAAATGAAACAAAATTAGTGCAATTTCCTCCTATGTCCTATTTGATTTTTTAATATTAAAAACTATTTCTTCCCTTATGCAGTTGAGTTTCCAACTCCCATGCCTGCCCAGTTGCACTAGTGATTCTCCCATGTCTTGGGCTTTGCTAAATTCCAGAGATAGCTCTCTCCTTGTCTGACAAAATCTAATGACACTTACTACTGTTGATCATGCCCTTGCTTTTCTCAGACTTTTATTCTCACTAAATATTTGAATGAATGAATGAATGAATGAATGAATGAATGAATGAATGAATGAATGAATGAATGAAACAAAGCAAAGTTTAGCCCCTGTACTTGGGCAACATTCAGGTACAGTGTATTTATCCTACTCAGTTTCAAGCCTTGCAGGTGATTTCTCCAAACTTCTCCGTATTTGTTATTCTATCTAAGTTCCAGCCTTCTTTCAAAGCCCAACTCAAGTCATACACCTCAACTCCCATTTTGCGTACCTTCAGATGGATTCATCTGTCTGCCTCCGCAGTGGCCTAGAGCACTCTCTTTATGTCTCTCTGATAGTGAATGCCACAGCGACCTTGCTCATCAGCCTTTCTGTCCCAGTAAAGTGGAGACACCTCACGGGCAGAGGCTGGAAGTCTCTATCCTCATCGCCTCTCCAGTCCTGACAGGGTTTTTTGTGCGGCAGATGCACTCAGTAAATCACTGTTGAACTGAATTAAATCTGAGTCAGAGGGTCTTGTTCTTGCTTTAATTCCCAAATCAGGAATTAAATTTAATGGGTTTCTATTTCAGGCAACCAACCTGATCACCAAGAAGGAATTGCTGACCATGGACCCAGACACAAACGACGCACAGCTAATCTATGAGATCACGTCAGGCCCCAAGCATGGCCACGTGGAGAACAAGCTGCAGCCTGGCCAAGCTGCTGCCTTGTTCACCCAGGGTAGGGGCCCGGGCCGGCTCAGAAGCAAGGATGCTCTCCCTGCCATTCCCCTGCCTACCTCCCTTTTTCCCTGTTATTCTCACTGTCACTTCCCGCTACTTATGCCCACGTCAGCTGTATGCAAAGAGACTGCATAGTGTTCAGCTGTCCACCTTGTCAGTTTGACTTCTGATGGTTTTGTCCCCTTTTACTCTGAACTTCGGCAAAGACAATTGATCTCTACCATGCTTCCTACCTTTAGGTTTGGGCCAGGTTTTCTAGAGAGGAAACAACAGCCAAAGTATGATCCCATGTGGTTTATATTTGTAGTACAGATTATAGTGTTAAAAAAAAAAATTTCATCCCAGAAATTAAAGTCAACATGTATGGTTTGTACAACAGAAATGTCTCCTGGTTTGAATTACACAAAGTAGCTTTTTTTATTTAAACAGGGTTTCACTGTGTAGCCCAGACTGACCTTGAGCTCATGGCACTCTTCCTGCCTCGGCCTACCAAGTGCTAGGATTCCAGCAAGTGGGCCGTGTTGAATTTAGTTTCCTGTCTGCATGTCACACTCTTCTTATATTCCTCTGGTTAGCAGCGCGCACCACAGTACTGCCTCTTAAAATCCCTGCTTCATTTCTCTTCTTATTCTCCAGTTTTCCATGCTATATTCTCTTCTAGTGCCTTTTTAGTTGTGTCTTCTGTATAGGCTGTTTTAATCCAACCCCAGCCTTTCTGGATGGCACTTATTTTCCAAAGAACATTCCTGGGGGAGATTTAGGGCTGGGTAAGAGACCACGCCCACAAAAGATGGGGTCAGAGACGTCTCTCTGCTGACTCCTGAATTAGCCTTCCACCTTCCAAGGATGCTTGCTGAGCTGCTTTCCTCCAAGCCCCTAGGACCCCCAGTTCACAACAATGAAGGCTGCTTTCTGCACATAAAGAATGCAGACACTTTTGCTGCACAGTGGCTGAATTTTATTTTAAAAGCTCGGAGAAACATTTTTTTTAAAAACTACTACATTCTGTTTACTCATGAAAATAAATTCTGCCTGTAACTCATTAGAAAAATAAACTGGATGTGTTGGTGTTAAGATTCCTGGAGGCCATTTTTATATCTCCGGTTGATTCAGTGTACTCATAATGACTGTTTTCTTTCTCCGCACAGAGGATGTGAACTTGGGGCTGATTCGTTATGTGTTGCATGAGGAGAAGATCCGTGAGATGATGGATAGTTTTCAGTTTCTGGTGAAAGACAGTAAGCCCAGTGTGGTCAGTGGCAACGTCTTCCATATCCAGTGGTCTCTCATCAGCTTTAGATACACCAGGTACAAGTGTTTTCATGCTTTCATTCTTGAGAAACAGATGAGACAAGTAGAGGAGACCAGGACGATGCCCCTGCAGCAGCTCGAGTCAGCAGGTGGCAGCAGTGGCAGCGGTGAAAACGACAATAACAATAGTTATTATATGACATGAGCGTTCAGTGCACTGCATCCAAGGCATCGGCTGGTTCTTAACTCGCAAGTGCACCGTTTTGTTCACTTTCAGTTGTGCGATTATGAGATGAATTTTCCTTCCTGACCCCATAGCGGCAGATGAATGCAGGTGAAAAAGATGGCATCAGTTGTCCACACATATGTAATATTTGCTGTTTGCTGATTTTTTTAGTGTCAGTTTTATCTCCTTCAAAATTAAATTCAGTAAAACTCCTCCTTTTTCCTGAACAACTCTGTAACATTTAATGGAACAAGTAGTATAGAGAACTGCAAAACTGGCAATAAAATCTGATCTCTCAGTACTGGGATGGGAACCCAGGTCCCAGCGCTATCTGCAGTGACAGGAAGCAAAGCTCAGTGCTCACAGCACATCCTCTGACTTTTCCAAACTTCCTTGCTTACTCTGACCTGGTTGCACGTGAAGTGCTGGCCTGCTGCTTGGCAAGAGCATACAAATCCATAGGAGCAAGCACTGTTCTTCCCTTTTGTCATGAAACTCAACTTGTCTAACTTTGCTTATTCCCAAGTCTCCTGTTCTTACCCCTGCTGCTGTGTGACTTCCTTCTGTATTTCCTGCAGGCCTGGTGCAGTCCCTTCCCACTAAGGTTATCAGCACCCTCCGAACAGCTCTGAAACTCAGGACCCACTGGCCAGTTCTTGCTACCTTGACACCCCAGGGAGCAATTGCAGTTTTTCGTGTTCTGAGGCCCATAGCTCAGAGCTCATGCATACTGTCCCTGATTCATCTTCTCTGTGGTTCTCGCCTCTTCCAATTAGGCAGAAGGCATTCTGCATCCACAGCATCCTTGTCTCCCTTTTCTGTAACTGTTCAGATGAATAGGCTCCCTCATCATACACAACTTCCCAAAGGAACTGAATTCTTCCCTCTGAACTACCTGGTGCCAGTAACCAACAGCAGAGCCTATTGCTGAGCAAAGGGGCAGGAGCAGATTTTCAGAGATCGCCTTTCTGTATGCTTCCAGCTACAATGTCAGTGAGAAGGCCGGGTCTGTCAGCGTGACGGTGCAGAGGACCGGGAACCTGAACCAGTATGCCATTGTGCTGTGTCACACTGAGCAAGGCACCGCCAGCTCTAACTCTGGCCTTGGGGTCAGCGCACATCCAGGACAGCAGGACTACGTGGAGTATGCTGGCCAGGTGCATGGGATGGGGCCCTTGGGGTCTGGGCTTTGGGCAGGCTCCAGAAAGGTCTGAAAGAGGCTGCAGGCAACTGACAGCTTCCTCCTCTCTATGCTACCCTTCTTCATACAAGCTTCCCTCCCGGAGTAGTTTCCCTGTGTTCCCTCTCATGTGCTTCCTTCTCTTTGTCTACACTGAAGTGCTATGGCAGAGCTCAAGTTGTCAGCTGGCTTCTCGGTCTTTACTCTTGGCTTCATCACGAGTAGAGTCTACAGGGCATCCCATTCTATGCTTACCCTCTGATGTCCTTTCCCCTCTTCTGCCTCCCTCTTCCTTACTGAAGGCAGGGAAGAGAGCAGGCAAGGAGACCAGTTGGGAAGCTCTTGGTACAGGCTGGGTGAGGAGCATTGGGCTTTGGACTTCCATTAGGAAGTGAAGTTGGAGGGAAGCAGATGGATTCAACAGATGAGAATTGACAGGCTTAGGCAGTGGGTTGGATGGTGGGGCAGAAGGTGGGGGTGGTGCCCCTTGCTGGGAAGGGACGCCTTGGACAGTGGAGTGTGAATTGCCTTAGAAATACCAGGTTGAAAAGCAATAACTAACGGACAGGGAGTAGGAGGGGAATCTGGGGTAGAGAAGGAAATGTGCCAGTCATCTGTGTGCCTGTGGCTGTTAGCACCATAGTGGCAGTGACAAAGAAAGAGTGAGGAGGCTGAGGTGCAGCTCAGTGGAGAGTGTGCGGAGTGGGGTGAACAAGGCCCTGGGCAGCCAAAAGGGAGGGGGCCACAGTGAACATAGAGGAAAAGAAGAAATAGTTGATTGCTTTAAAGGACATTGTATTTGTCACATATGTGTAGGACACAGTGTTTGATACTTAATAGGTATTTATTCAAAATAATTGCATCATTTATTCAGCAGAATGAATTTCTAGAAATGAAAGTGGGTGGTGTCCTTTAATTCAGTTCAGCAATCAGCAAGCCCAGGCTAAGCATCTGTGTCCAATGTAAGTGAGGAATCAGGAAAGAGCAGATGAGCTGGAGTCTTCCGGCACACTCTTGTGTTTTCCAAAGAAAGACAAAGGGCTGTCAATGTGCTGTAGATCTTAAATAGAGATCTATTAAAAGATCAAATTTGTGGAGATATTTTGAAATTACTAAGCCTATTAAAAACATAATTTGATTAACTGATTAGAAACTGTACTAATAATTTTCTATTTGATTAAAATTATGTGTTTTGGGGGCTGGGGAGATGGCTCAGTGGGATAAGCGCTTCCCTGGCAAGCACAATGGCCTGAGTTCAATCCCCGGTTTTGCCAAAAAAAAAAAAAATGTGTTTCTCAAATTTGTGTGGCCCTAAAGGCTTAGGGCTTTTACCTTTGCGTCAGATGTCTCATTTTACACAAATGCAGTCCAAATCCTTTTGCCCATTTCTTGCCTTGTAAATTCAGAGCAAATCTGTGTGCCTAGTTTTAATTGAAGCCTCACACCTTTCTTCCCCACTCCATTCCTTTCCTTTTTATTTATTTTTAAATCATTTGGTTATTTATTTATTTATTTGGTACAGGGTCTTACTACGCAGCTGGAACTCGTACTGATCCTCCTGTCTCAGCCTACCCCAGTGCTAGGATTATAGGCATGCACCACTACACCTGGTTTTGGTGGCCGGCATGGTGTACCCAGAGTTCCGGGTCCAGCATGGCATGCGGTACCAGGGATTGAACTCAGGTCCTTGTACTTGCCAAGGAGGCACTTAGACCACCAAGCTATCTTCGCAGCCCCTCCTTTCCTTTTTTTTTTTGTGGAACCAGGGATTGAACTCAGGCTCCTGTGCTTGTCAGAAAAGTGCTTATTCTACTGAGCCATCTCCCTGGCCCTCCTTTTTAGATAAAGTAAAACCAGAAAATTCCCCTTAAGGTCACAATATAAAATAATTTGTGTTGTATCAAGCTAAATTCATTCATAGTATAGTTATAGCCTGTTTAATAGCAAAGGATTTATCTTTCTGGGAATTTAAAGTTCATTATTCAGTGCAATGAGATACAGTCCATTGTAATTATGTAAGTAATGTGGTCAAGGTAATATCCTGCACTTTAATATTTTAAAATATTTTAGTACTTTCACTATTAATGATTTTCTTTAGTCCTTCTGATAAATATAAAAAGCATGAGACTGTTGTTATTTAGCCAGAGAAGAATTTGATGTAGGTAACATTTCATAACTACCCAGCTAGCAGTAAGAGAACCAGAACTTGAGACTAGAACTTTATACTCCTGTGTCATAGATCTTTCTGACTAAACCCACCTAAGGAGAAGAGAAACTAAGTCATCAAATTATGACTTTGCCTTCCCAGGTGAGTTGATAGAACAGAACCTCAATAGTTGTGGCCTGTTTATCTGTAGTCATCCAATGAGAGATGGCTCTGCCCTTTGTATGCCTGTATGGTAAATCAACCCCAATGGACACAAGAACAGGACATGGTACCCAAGTGTCCCCAGCAACACAGAGTCAGGAATAGAAAACCAGGGCTGCCCAATTACTCAGTGGACTAAAGCACCAGCAAGCAGGCGCAGGGGCCAGGAGTTCAATCCCCTGGTCCCACCCATGGGGCACACTGAGATGGCAGTTGAGACTGAGCGTGGTGGCACGTGCCTGTAATCCCAGCTCTTGAGAGGCTATAAACAGATGGATCACTGTGAGTCCGATCTAGTAGTGAGACCCTGAACACCTTGTAGACCCTTCCCCAAAAAAAAAAAAAAAAGCTAGCTTTCTCAGTTCATTCTCTACCCAGTATGCTCTTCCTTATAGTGCTCTGGAAAGCCGGGCAGGGGCCACTGATGCACAGTTGAACTCCTGTTTTTTCCTTTGTGACAGGTGCAGTTTGATGAGCGAGAGGACACCAAGTCCTGCACCATAGTCATCAATGATGATGATGTGTTTGAGAACGTTGAAAGCTTCACTGTGGAGCTCAGCATGCCAGCATATGCTCTGTTAGGGGAGTTCACCCAGGCGAAGGTCATTATCAATGACACTGAGGACGAACCTACTTTAGAATTTGATAAGAAGACCTACCGGGTCAACGAGAGTGCTGGCTTTCTATTTGCACCTATTGAAAGAAAAGGTCTGTTGGTGCCAGAGGTGACAAGGAGCTGTAATAATAGCTAATAGTCATGAGGTCCCTTTTACGTGTCCAGTGCTCTTATAGCATATTAACTCAATTCATATATATATATATATATATATATATATATATATATATGTATATATATATATAATTTATTGAATTAATCCACAGAACAACCCTAATGAAAATGAGTACTATCAGAAGACCACCATTTGTTAGAGCTCCATTTATTCTGAAATTGGACTAGAAGACTGGTTATATTTAGCCTTGCAAATTATTCATGAACTCAGTGTTCTTCATCACCCAATCCATAAAACATTTAGTAACCTTGGTCAAAGAGTGTAGTTATAATTATAAGACCCATAGTTCTTGAAAGACAGCAAAAGTCCTTAAAGCTTTCCCTATGTCATAGGGCCTGTATCATATTTAGAAATCAGATGAGAAATAAACTGTGTATGGGGAATAAAAGGCAATTCTTGAAAGGTTGAAAAGAAAAAGATATTATGGATTTATTATTTTATAACATTGGGACTTTAAAACTCATAGAAATGAAATCCCCACTCAGAGCAATATGACTGTAAATGGCGATGTCATGTTTCTTTATTGAATCTGCTGACTGGGTAGCAGTATAACAAATACTATGGATTACACAAACTCTGGGTGCTGCTGCTTGGGAAACAAGCAAACCCCATTGACTGCTGGGGGCCACCAAGCCAGCCCAGGGCAGGTTGTCACCAAAGGAGATGGCAAAACTAATAAGTAAAGTCATTTATACAGAGAGGCAAGTTTTGTCTTTCTTTTTTAAGCAAGCTCTTTCTCTCGGGGAATTAAAGTGCAGGAGTGTATTCAGAAAGGCAGTGAACTGTACTTCTGGCACTCCCTTCAGGACACAATTACTTTACTTCTTAAAGTGCCGAGTGTGTCTTTTATCTTTCCACCCGCTGTGGTCTTCTGTGGTGGGCAATGAGTCCTGGGAATTAACAGAGCACAAAATTCACAGAAGAGGAAATCCATTTTAAGTTATTTGTGGGAAGGATCAGGGGTATATTAAATTTCCAAGTGGTTTATACCACAAACTTAAAAGAAACTGCAACTCAGAGAGGTTTACTGTCCGAATTGAAGAGAGACAAAGAGGTGGAATGAGTATCACATAATAGAATGTGTTCTATTACTGTGAGATAGAGTAATAACATGAGCCAAACTTGTTAAGTTAGCACAGATTCTAGAAGTTGAATTCGATGTCTCATTCACATAGCCTGGATTTCTTACCGCTTGTATTTCAGGAGATTCGAGCAGCATTGTTTCTGCAGTTTGCTACACGATCCCTAAGTCAGCTATGGGAAGCAGCCTCTATGCTCTGGAGTCAGGCTCTGATTTTAAATCCAGAGGAATGTCTGCTGAGAGTCGTGTGATACTTGGGCCTGGGGTCACCATGTCCACCTGTGATGTCATGGTTATTGATGACAGCGAGTATGAAGAAGAAGAGGAGTTTGAAATTGCCTTGGCTGATGTATCTGGCAATGCCCGCATTGGACGGGTGGCAACAGCCAGAGTACTCATCAGTGGTCCCAATGATGCCTCCACTGTCTCCCTGGGCAACACAGCTTTCACTGTCAGTGAGGATGCAGGTAACGTGCAGCCTCTTTACAGGCCCATTTCCCATCTCCTGATCCCTTTTTGGAATAATTTTCTTCTTAGGTTACAAGATGATGAAATACCGTTCCTCAGTGATACTTCTGTTGGTCTGAGCCATCACTTATTGCCAGGCATCGAGATCATGGAAGGGAGGAAGTGAAATACAAAAGTCCATCTACTTCTCTTGCCCTACTTCTTTTTTTTTTTTTTTTTTTGGCTTTTTGAGACAGGGTCTCACTATGCAGTTCAGGCTGGCCTTAAGCTCACTTTGTAGCTCAGGCTAGTCTCGAACTCACAACAATCCTCCTGCCTCAGCCTCCTGAGTGCTGGGATTACAGCCATGTGCCACCACGCCCGGCATCTTGCCCTACTTCTTGATGGCAGAGAGGGTTCAGACTTAGAGCTGCATGTGCTGACCTCTGGGGTCCAAAGTGAGGACGTGGTGCTTAGCACTTGGGTTTGTGAATGAAGAGAACATGATCTGTTGAGGATGAAGCTCATTTTAGTGTCTTGCCAGGTATTGAAACAAGCTCCAAAGCCTCAGGGTCTTAATGCAGTGGAACTTTCTCATTTAGGTATCATCCCAAAGCAGTTGATAGGCAAAATCTCTTCCATACAGTGTGTCAGAGCCCAGGTTCTTTCCTTCTTGTGACTCCCTCAGAGACTCTTAACTCTGTAAGCTGTTGACAGAAATGCTACTGGCAGTGCTGAGCCTTTGCTGACCTAAGCCAGATCAAGGCCTTTCACCTCTTTGAATGGATTCTAAGCTATAATGGGAACTAATATTTTGAACATATACTGGATCAGGAACCTTGCCTGGTGTTTCATGTGTGCTCACCACATCTTCTGTAAAAGAGACAAAACCACAGAAGAGCAGATTGGAGCCCACCAGAGAGTTTAGATAAATGACCAAAGGTCAAGCAGCTTCACAGTGACAGCTGCCTCAGAACCCTGTCCCTTGGCCACGCCGTGCTTTTCTCTCCATACTCCAGAGGCCCATCCTTGCCTGCACGTCACCTCCCAGCACCGAAGCTGCAGGAATGTGCTGATCACTGATGTTTCCCTGTCGCTTTTCTCTGAACTTGGTGGTTATTGTTGTGAAAGTAGCTAAATATCTTCAGGATTTATAAAGTGTGTTGTCACAGTAGGCCAGAAGATGAGCCTCATTCCTAAGATAAATAATAACCATGCTGAATATGGTTTAAGTAATGATGTGTGCATCACTTGGATGAAATAGGTAAATCAACCCAGCTAAGACATTTGATTAGGAACATTCAGCTCCAGGCCCTTCAGTTTCCTAGATGCTTATTGACTATTTTCCAGCTGAAGATCTCATCTCTGAGTTTCTTCTCCTGAAAGAGGCTTGCGCTGTCTCTCCGTGTGCACCTCTCCCCTCTTATGCATTAAGACAACTCTCCTTGAAGGGCTGTCCCTGCAGGACCACCTACATGAGGCCCTGCTCTACATGTCTTCCTGGTGTCGAGGAGAAGAGGCACAATGACAGCTCTCAGCTCAGAGAGGTTCAGGAGCCCCCCTTGAGTTGGACCAGATAAACTGAGTGGGGTAAAGCTGTAGCTGCAATGAGAACAGTGTTCTGGAAACCCCTCTGATTTTCTGGCCTGAGCCCTTACTGTTCCCCTGCAGGCACAGTGAAGATTCCAGTCATCCGCCATGGCACAGACCTCTCTACTTTCACCTCTGTCTGGTGTGCCACACGGCCCTCTGACCCAGCTTCTGCTACTCCAGGAGTTGACTATGTCCCCAGCTCCAGGAAGGTGGAATTTGGGCCAGGTGTCACGGAGCAGGTGAGCCTACAGCAATCAAAGCACCACAGTGTCGTGAGTCGATGGTTCTCTTGGCGTGGTCTTGAGTTGGCTTCCCCGCCATCTGGAGGACTCTGAAATGCTCTTGCAATATGACGATCCTTAATTTCTGTAAAATATAAACATATAAATGAGAGAACAAATTTTATGAGGCCATGTCCTTAAAACTCTCAAAGTGGCCTTTTTAGCATCAAATATCCAATAGCAGAGATGTAGAATAAAAGTTTCACTTGTTTTATGTAAATACCTAGAAACAAATTCCTGAAATGTATGATAAAGAAATTATTTTATGGATCTAAAAAAAAAAATTCATCGAATCTGTGTGGTTAAGGTGTCTTGAAACTGTCTGATTGACATTTGTATTTTAATAAAATAAAAATAAATGAAAAATTAAAAAAAAAAACTTGCTTTAAGGCCACCAACAAAAGATAAGCTGCCAGCTTTGTCCGCATCTCCCCAAAGCAAGTGACTATTGGGTAGTTGGCCCTTCATGAAGTGTGCTTTGATTTCTTCCCCAGTACTGCACCCTGTCTATCTTGGATGACACCCAGTATCCAGTCATTGAAGGATTGGAGACGTTTGTGGTTTTCCTCAGCTCAGCACAAGGGGCCGAACTGTCGAGACCCTCCCAGGCTGTCATTGCAATTAATGACACATTCCAAGATGGTGAGAGATTAAGGATGTCAGCTCAAAAATATGTTTCTGTTTTTCTGTATTGTGTATGCATGTGACATTGACTCTTCATCCAATAAATATGTGTTTGCACACATCCACGCATGTGGGGATGAGGGGGCAACTGTTTTGGTGATGATGTTCTGCGAGGTAGAAGGAAATAATAAGCATTGAAGCTCAGTGTCTGGGTTGAGGAATCCTATCCTACCCTTAAACAGAAAATTAGAGTATATTCTGATAAATGAGGTGTTGCTGCTATCCACATCTAGTACTATGGGAGCAGAGGAAACTGAAGAGTAATGCTGTGACATGATCCTAGACTTCACAGAGGAGGTGTCATTAAACAAAATATTCAGAAATGACAGGAGTTTAGCTAATGGTAAACAAAACTTAATTAAAATTAAGTTTTTTTAAAAATTAATTTTAATGAGAAAGAAATAACAATGGGACACTTTCAAAACAGGTTAGTAGAACAGTTACGATAATTAATACATTGCATGCTGTTGTCTTTGTAGTAGTTATTCAGAATATAAGATGCAGACATGATATCTTGTCTAAACACTATTAGTACAAATCTTTTATATATCCTATTTTGTATATACAGATATATTTATATATTTTTTACAACAAAATGGTCCTTCATTTATATCCCCTTTTTGTTTTGTTTTGTCAGAGATGGGTATTCCATTGCCATTCAAATTTGTAGGTGCTTAAATTCAGCAAAATAAACCAATTTATAGTTCAATAGTCCACAATAGTAGTGGGTTATCAGCAGAACTAGCAATGTCAGAAGTTGTTGACTTAAGCCTTTTACAGCTCAGCATTTTAATATGGCATTACTTTTTATACTTCGTAGTTATACTTTTCTGCTGGATGGTTAAGACCAAGTTAAAGCAAGACCTATATAACTAAAAATGTAACTTTTGTATCTGACAAGGTTAAACTTATTTCAAATGCAAAGATATATACAAAATATAAAACATTGAAAGTTGCATATCTGGGAAACAGCAGAAGGCTTACTTTTGCTTTGAGCATTGAAGGAGGTAAACAAAGACTTGAAATAAGACAGTTGGAGTCAGGGCCTATGAGACCTTCTGTTCTAGACAAAAGGCTCTGTAAGCAAAGGGAAGCCATTCATGCTTCTAAGGAGGGGAGCAATGTGAGTTTTGTTTTAGGAAACTAATATTGGCAGCATTGAAGATGATATGCAGGAATGAGTGAACCTGTGCATAGAATAGAAACAGTACTAGTCACTGCTGAAAATAGAACTCAAGAAACACAAGATGGACAAGGAAGGACTGTCACTTCTTGGGAAGAGTGGATTGCAACTAGAATTTTCAGACTTAGAACACTGTGTGGATTCCAGACGTGAGTTGAGAAGATGAAGCTATATTTCCCACCTGAGGCAAGAGGACTTTCCACAGCAATCTCAGCAGCTGGCCTCATAGCCTGTGACTCAGCTTATAGTGGCTAAAAGTCCCAAGAGAAACAGCCCAGCATGAAAGTATTTTATGTCTTCATTCAGTCCCTAGGTAATTCATGACATTTGTGTAGTAGAAGAAATACAAATGGCAAAAAAAAAAGTATTGTCATAATTAAATCTTCCTTATAGCCTTCTCTCATAATCTCTGGGGCCACCCTCCTAGAAATAATCATTTTATTCAGTGTGTGTGTGTGTGTGTGTGTGTGCACGCACACACATGTATGTGTACAGGTACATGTTCATGCACATGTTCTTCAGGAGAAAAAACACATTCATATACATCTTTGTCCATACACATGTATGTATGTAGGCACATGCACCTTATTTAGGATTCAGGTTAACTGAGGCATAACTTCAGGAGAAAAAAAAACACATTCACATATATCTGTGTCCATACATATGTGTGCATGTATGTTAACACATGCATCTTATTTTGTATAATCCATCCATTTTGTTGTTGAGTAGTTTTCATTCCTTATTTAATGATATTTGGGTTCTTTCATGGTTTGGACTAGAGCACCTGTAACATTTCTTTTTTTTTTTTTTTTTTTTTTTTTTTTTTTTTTTGATGCAGGGTCTCACTATTCAATTCATGCTGGCCTTAAGCTCACTTTGTAGCTCAGGCTGGTCTCGAACTCACAACAATCCTCCTGCCTCAGCCTCCCCAGTGCTGGGATTACAGGCATGCACCACCACGCCCGGCTGCACCTGTAACATTTCTATGTAGGTTTTTGTGCGGTATATATAGTTAGCCATTTCACCTAAGGTAAATATTTAACAAGTAGGGTTGCTTCATTGTATAATAAGTGTTCGTTTGACATTGTGACATTTTTGTGATTTTTGGAAGGTATTCTGGTACGTATACAATGACATTATTTCCCCAGTAGATTCTGAGATATTTTCATTTACTTTTGCTATCCATTTATCTTTTTGGTAATTACTCAAATATATCCCCATTTTTAATTAAATCTTTTCCCTCTGTTATCACCTTTGTTGTACATTCTGTTGAAGATTTGTGTGTTACAAATGTATTACCATAGTATACTGCCAGTCTTTTTATTCCTTTTAACAATGTTTTTCAAAGCACAATGGCTTTTCATTTCGAAGTAGCCTTGCTTAGTCACTCCTTCTATGCGCAATCAGTTTTTTGTGTTGTAGCTAAGAAACTTCTGCTAATCCAAGGTTACCCAGACTTCCTGTTTCCTTCCAGGAGTTTCATAGTCTTAAGTTTTACACTTAAGTTTGTAATTCACAGCATGTTGACTTTAACAGAGTAAATCACAACAGTATAGTATTTTATATCACAAGAGTTTCCAGGGGTCAGGGAGATGGCTCAGTGGAATAAGCACTTCCCTGACAAGCACAAGGGCCTGAGTTCAATCCCCAGTTCTGCAAAAACAAAAAAAATTAGCATTCAATTTAGAAGAGTTTCCAGATTATCCTCTAAACTTTCTCTGCCTTTACTTGTATTTTTGTAGACAAGGAAACTAAAGATGGGCGTGAAAGCACTTACCTGAAGCCCATGGGATATGCATGATTCCAAGGCTCTTAAGTGCATTCTTTTTGCATTTTACTGTTGTGGTAGTACACACTATGGGATGCTTCTTCCCTTTGCAAAAAAAAAAAAAAAGATGGAAAAACATCAAAAAAATTAGTTGATCTTTTTGCATGAAAGGATAGTGACTTTGATTTTGATAAAATAGCAAGTGAGCATGATGTTGGATGTCCTAAAACGTAACCACTTTCCCCACACATCACAGTTCTTCAGGTTTAGGTTAAAAGCTACTAAGCCTCATGTTGTTCACCTCTATGTTTAATGAAAATACCTACTTTACAAGACTGTTGTAAAAATTAAATTAAATAGTATATGTGAAAATACTTACTATAATCTCTGATACACAGTACATTTCATTGCATGTTAATTTATTTTCTTCCTAATACATCTAATTTATGATACTGAGCCATGCATTATCAGGAATGCATACATTCCCCATTGCCCTGTGTTCAAAAAAGAAAATACTCTTCAAATTTTTCGCAGTATTTTATTTTATTATTCTTAGTACTTTTCCTCACTATTTTATGTGATGGGGTGTCTCTGCTTGTTACACTAAATGGGCAGTGGGGTTACAAACTTGGAAAACACGTATATTAAACAAAATATTTCTCATCTTTCGGGGAAGCTGCAACATATTTCCACTCAAGAATTTAGCCCAGGGAAAGAAATTTAGCAACTCATTGTAGTAGTCAGTGCTTGATTCTGTTGGTTATGTCTCTTCCACATAATGACCTGCTTTTGTGGGGTCCCATTTCCTAAGCATTCTAGCGTGGGAAGGTCTGGCTGACATCACCCAAGATCCTCACACTAGTTCTCCAACTTGTGACACTGACACTGAATAATTTGTGTGCAATTCAAAGTCAGGAAGGTAAAGGAGTCAGTGCTAGAACTTTGTTATCTCCCATCTGTGTCCAACCTGGTGCTTTACCATCCGAGCATGCTGACTGTGTCGTGTCTAGAGCTGGTCACTGCCCTCTAGAAAGCAGTGTTTTGTTTTGTTTTTGTTTTTGTTTCATTTTTTATTTTATTTTATTTTGAAGAGTAATAACAAAAGCAAAAACAAATACCAGAAACAAAGACAGAAACAGGGTAACATACAACAATACATATGTTACAAATTTTCAAAAAAATAATAGCTAAGTTTTTTGTATTTGTATTTTTTTTTCACTTTTTAAAAAATTTATTTTAGGGGCTGGGGAGATAGCTCAGTGGAATAAGCGCTTCCCTAGCAAGCAAGGGCCTGAGTTCAATCTCCAGTTCTGCCAAAAAATAAATAATAAAAAAATGTATTTTGATAAGAGTATAATAATTGATAAGATATTAGAAACAATACATATTTAGAAGTCTAAGATGTCAGGTATTCAAGCATGGTTTTTGTAATACACATTGCTGTCCTCAATATAGTTGCTTAGATCACAGATATCAGCATATAGTTAGTCAAGGTGAAAATTCTACGCATTAACTGCTATTTTCAAAAAACTGATGGAAATTATTAGTACAGTTATTTCAGCCATCCTGTATATATACTTGCATGATTTTGCCCCCCTTTTTTCCTATCTTAGGTTCAGTTTCTTTCTGTTTTACTCTATTATACCTTTCAGGTTTTATCTATTTCAGGTTGTTATGCTTGGGAGATGATACAAGATTTATACATGTGGATCTGATTTATTTCACTTAAGAGTGTAGCCTCTAGCTGCATCCACTTACCTATAAAGGCTTAGGGTTTGACTTTGTTTGTAGCTGAGTAATACTCCATTGTGTAAAAATGCCTTTTTATCCATTCTTCAGGTGATGGGCATTTGGGTGTTTCCAAGATCTGGCTGTGGCAAATTGTGCTGCTATAAACATGGGTGCACATATGGCAGTTCTTTTGGGAAAACACCCAGAAGAGAAATAGCTGGGTTGAAGGGCATTTCTAGTCCTACTGTCTTGAGGAGTCTCCACACTGATTTCCATAGTGGTTGTACCAGTCTACACTCCCACTACAGTGGAGAAGGGATCCTTTTCACCATAGCCTCTCCAGCATTTGTTATTAGTTGATATCTTTAAGATAAATATTCTTTCTGGGGTGAGATGGTATCTCAATGTTGTTTTAATTTGCATTTCTCAAATGGCCAGTACTGTGGAACACTTTTCCGTGTATTTGTTTACCATTTCTATTTCTTCCTCTGAACAGTGTATATTCATCTCAGGTGCCCATTTTTGGATTAGGTCCAATGTTAACCATTGCCAGAGTTCACATAGAAAGTGAACTTGCAGGCTTTTGAGGTAAAGTTAGATCCTTCCATGTTTTCTGTGGCTGATTTTGGGCCCTGAAATGATCTAAGTAGCTGATCTCAGAATATATTCTGGTTTTCACCTCTCTCCTCTCCTCTGGTACCTGGAATTGGATCCTATGATTGGCATGAGCAATGCTAACTGAACAGGTCAAATAAGCCCACATAGCCACTACAGCACTGTCCTCCTGTGTATGTGAAAGAGCCCCTACTAGTTAGAATCACTGCTCTAAACCCCTGCCTTATCCATTGTCTATGAGGATCATCATTCCACACAGTAGTATTTATGTCCACTTTGTCCTTTATAAAGAAGGTTAGTGGGGTTGCAGTGCTTATGGAACATTTTCCACACCTAAAATTGATGCTCAGCATTGGTGAGTTACAAAGTAAAGGAGAGCAGAGTCCCCTGTGTGTTTCTGAATGAAAGACTTAACACAAATCAAGGGGTAGCTGCAATCTGTCCCTATATTGTGATGGTGCCCAGGAGTGCTAGCAGCAAGCATGTTATGTCCAGTGCAAGCCCGTGTACCTTCAGGGTGGAGGCCTGTCTATTTTGTACTTATAAGTACTCCATCAGTGTGGAAAGAGAGGGGCTCTGCAGCAAGTATTACCTCTTCCTGAAAATCGTACTGCCCTGTAGGGTTGAGAAATGACATTAACATAAGGGAAAGCCTCAACACAGGGCCTGACCTACACCACAAACATGGTGTACAGAGATCTGGCCCCATGCTACCCTGTTGTCCTGTATTCATCCATTCATTCTCATTTTCTCCCCTCTCCCCTCTGCTTGTAGTAAAAGAATGGAAGTTAGAGTGAATGTCCTACTAAAGAGGAGAAAACAAGTGTCTTTAATAATTCAAGAGGAATTTGGAGTTGACTAATGCGTGAGGAACCCTAAGTATTACCACACTAAGTGCTGAGTGATGTCCCTGCCACCCACATTTTAAGATGGTCCTCCTATATCCCATGGTCTGTTATCTCTGCAGTGGTCTCTATCTCTATGGAGAAAATGGACCATTGTACAAGAGGACAGACTTCTCTCTGGTTAACATGCAGGCCTTTGTACCAAAGTCATTGTTTTCCTTTAGAAGCAGTGATCCTTTAAGAGTGTCTCTGTCCTTTTCTTAAGCATACTTGGTAACTGGTGGGCTTAGTTTGGGAGATGGGGTGGCTTTATTTTTGCTGGAGCCCACAGTTCTGAGCAGGGGTGGTGACGGCCGTCAGCTCCCTGCATGCGTGATTGCAGAGCAAAGTGGAGCTCCCACGTCCCTTCCTGCTCTCTCCTTTCAGGTTTGGCTGGGCACATCCAGAAGGCGGCCAGGAAGTAGCATTTACAGCTCTAGGGCTGCCTTCCTATGGCTCTAAAGGCGAATTCCCCCTCAGGAAGCTTTGATATATGTCTTTTTTCATTGTTCATGAAAAAAAAATCACAATCAGCAGTCTATAAAATGTTGGGCCTGAAAGAATATCGTCTTGCAGAGCATAGCAGTAGGCACTATAGGAAATAAAGAGAAAAAAAGAATGTTTCATACTGAGAGGCCTGAAGCTAGGGGGCAAGTATAAAACATAATCCATTAATTCCCACTAAAATATGAGAGTCTACTGTAAACCAGATACTGTATTGAGTGTAACATGGGAGTATATTATCTCATTCTATCCAAATCTCTCAACAACACTATGAGATACCAAGACCTTCAAATGGAAAAGCCCAAGTAGACAAAGTCTCAGCAATTTTTTAAAATCTTTTTATCTATTTGGTACAGACTTTCCACATACAGCTCCCAGTGATCCTCCTGTTGCAGCCTCCCCAGCACTGGGATCACAGGAGTGCACCACCATGCCCAGTTTGGGTGGCCGACTCGGTGCAGGGCTGGCACAGCATGCGGTACTGGGCATTGAACCTAGGTCGATGCACTTGCCAGGGAGGTGCTTGGACTGCCAGGCTATCTCCCCTGCCCCAATCTCAGCAATTTGTCTAATGTCCTCTATAGTTAATAAGTAATAGGGACAGAAACTCAGGCCTATTCACTCCAAAGGCCTTGCCTTTAACTGTAGTTTGGCTATGATGCTTTCCTCAAGTCAAACAAAACCATAAATTGTAAAAAAAGAAACAATTCTGCAGCCAGGGTCACAGGCCAGAGGCCTAGTCTTTAACCTTTTGTGTTGCTAGTTGTAAATTTAGTAGAAAACCTCAAGGAAAAATATCCAGATCTCTGATTTCACTTGAAAGTAAGATCTGGAAGCCAAGGTCAGGAGCCCCTTCAGCAGAGCTGCTTTCTTCCCAGTTGATGCCCCCACCTCTAACCCTCCCCAGAACCAACTCGAGTGGCCATTTGTCATCAGACATGCTGTTGTCCTTCTGCCTATGGCCTCTGGAGGAAAGTGAACTCTTTTGAGTACTCAGTCACGGCCATGATTTTTCTTACACCTGTTCCATTTCTTTACCCGGATTCTCTGCCTGCATGGGCTGATGGCTGCATGCTAAACAGGCAAGTGAAAGGTTGATTGATTCTGTTTTATTAGAATCATCCTCAGAATGAAAGCAGTTTCCCATCCTGGGAACAGTGACTACACCTTGAAATCCACATCACATCTGGGACTTGTCAGCCCATGTTGTCCTTTAGGGGGCTCTGCTATGGCCCTTGTGCCTGCTAGCTCTCACGGTGCCTCCGCCTCTGTCTGTTTGAGCAGTGCCAAGTATGCAGTTTGCCAAGGATCTGCTCCTCGTGAAGGAGAAGGAAGGCATCCTGCACGTTCCTATCATCCGGAGCGGGGACTTGAGCTATGAGTCCTCTGTGAGGTGCTACACACAGAGCCACTCAGCCCGGGCCACAGAGGACTTCGAGGAGAGGAGAAATGCAGACTCTTCACGGATTATGTTTCTGAAAGGGGAGAAAGTAAGTGGACTTATGGGGACTGAAAGAGGGATTCTGTCCCGCCTTGTCACCTCTATTTGTTCATAGTAAAGTAAATTAAACAAACTGCTAGGTGTGATGGCACGCAGCTGCCATTCCATTACGCTGGGAGGCTGACACAGGAGAACAGCAGTTTGTATACAACCAGGGCAACTTAGTGACTGTCTTGGCTACTTTTCTCATTGCTGAGACAAAATCCCTGACATCCAGATTAAGGAGGAGAGGCCAAGGAGATGGCTTAGTAGAATAAGCATTTGCCTGGCAAGCACAAGGGTCTGAATTCCCAGTTCTGGAAAAAAAAAAAAAGTTAAGGAGAAAAGGTTTATTTGGCTCACAGTTCGTAGAGATTTCAGCTGACTCCTTGGCAGAAAAACCATCTGTGGTAAAGCAGGAGACAACTGAAGCAAGCAAATGACAAGCCCAAGGGATCAGGGGCAAGCCTCTTTCTGTCCCTTCTTTTTCTGTATAGGCTGCCTGTCCTCTGCCCTTAGGACAGGGAGCACTCACACCCAGCATATCCCAACCCAATCAATGGTCTGGTTTAGTAAGCATGAAGTCCCAGCGTTGCACCATGGATCAATCCCAGCATCATACACTGTAGACCCATCCCCCTCTGAAGAGCCACACCCGTGACCCTATGAGGCTTTGGGGGAAATCTAGACACAAGCCACATCAGTGACCTAATGAGACCCTGTCTCAAAATAAGTAAAACAAAAATGAAAAGAATAAGGATGTAGTTCAGTGCAAAGTCCTTGGGTTAAAAAGGTTAAAAACCAAATAAAAAAACAAACTTGGAACTTCTCTGGAATTTCCTTATTAATTGATAGTATTCTTCATAATGTATTCCATTTTGTTGTCTTATCTCCCACTTGACAAAATACATGCTTCATTCATTGAGCTGAGAACTTCAGAGGAGGTGCGATAGTTTGGGACTTAGCAGAATCCAATGACTGGCCTCTGCTCAGTCTGGAACTGTTACAGATGAACAGATCCCACTGATGTTACTAACCGGAGAAGAAGAGGCCATTCTCTTGATACCTGGGCCCCTCTCCCAGGGAACCATGTGTTCTGGTTCTGGACCAGAGAGGAAGGTGGGGGGTACAAGTCCACAGAGTGTCCTCTTGGCCATGTATGCGAGAAGTCACACATGTTGGCAGAGATGGCCTCAGAACCTAAGCCTGCAGCCTCAGTGAAGGCCAAGGGTATCAGCTGTAGAGAATCCCAGGCCCTACTCTGAATCTGAGTTTCAGATGATGGAGGTGATTGAACCTGTTCCTTTAATCATCTGCTCTGCATGTCCAAGTCTGCCTGCCTCGGGCACACTTCACTCTCACTCCCGTCCTCCAGCCATATTCCCTGCCACACCCATCAAGCTCTGAATCTAATGTGTCTCTTGGTTTATATTTGTTCTTTAAAAAATACTTGTTTTATGTGTATGATCTTTAATTGATAGAAAATGTTAATGTGTTACAAATTTTTCCATCCTTTACTGTGTTTATTCAGTATTATGTTTTAAGTTCTATGTGTACAAAGGATAAACTATGTAATTTTATATATTTTTTACTAAATATAAAAATGTGAATATTTACATTTATAAGTTATTATAGTGAGACACGTCGCCATCGAGCCCCTCAAGACACCCTTCCCTTTATGTGCTCTTAACTACTTTCTGAAGCAGTTCTGGATGTGCTCTTTCATTAGTGTCGTTATGAAGCATGATCAGAAGTATGGTGAATGCTGGTAGCAAATGTCATCCGAAGGAAAGCAGACTTATAAAAACCTTATTGTGTGTTCTCATCCATCTTACTCACCAAATCTAGTGTTGTATAGCTTCTAATGCTTCCTCAAAGTCTAAACAACCATGAAATGTAAATGTTTTGAATCAGTTCAGGACATAGAGGCAGCCACAACAGAGCAATTAAAGATAGTCACAAAAGAGGACTTCCAGTGCTCTGGTTTCTTTGCCTTTTACAAAAGAACAGTTTCAGAAGTAGCAAGATTATGGGTAGTGTTTCAAACAAGTAGGAGTATTTCCAGGGGAACTACTGGCAGTGTGTCTTTTACTGTAATAAATTTTAAAATATTTTTTAGTATTTGCAGTATTTTTATTTACCTCACACATCTAAACTGCTATTTCTGGCTCTTGCATGCTGCTTCGTGGTATGAATCTGCTATACTTCATTCATGTAACCCAGCAGTAGACCGGGAAGAACATCGGTGATTGCACCAAGCACTCCCTGACCCTCTGTCACCACAAACAGTGTTTCACTGCTCACCTTCAGACATGTCTAATCATAGACCTGAGTGAGACATCTTCAACTATGTGTGCTCAGGGGCAAAACCTGTCACTTATCTATTGCTTTTAACCATGGTCTTCTTATTTGAACAAAAGCCTTCAATTTTGACACAGATTTATCAAAGTTTTTTCCCTTGATGGGCATTTTTGAAGCTTAACATTTTGATCTTACCCATTATAGAACACTACAAATTTGCCCTCTGTCATTTTTACTATTAAAAATGATGCTCAAGAGGAAAGAACAGCTGAGATGGAGGAAAGGAGAAAAGAGGGAAGGAAAATATATATATATATATGATAGCTAAAATATTGTACTAATTTCATTGAAAGGAACATTTAGTTCTTACATTGTTTGATCAATTTTGCATACCTGTATCTGGTAATCTTGAATAACTGTTTTGAAGATAACAATATGCAATATAATAACCACTGTTGATTTCCTATCTTCTTTTGAAATTCTCTGTGTTTTTATTTCTCTTTAAAAAGAATAATAGCATTTCTTCTTTGGGACTCTCATGTGTTTTACACAGTCATGGTTCACAGAGGCTGGCCATGTTCATATATTGTATTGAAATTTTAGTAGTGGTGGTCTGGAACATGTTAAAAACCATACAAGTAGTACAGGTATAATCTCTAGTTTTGTGTCTGTGTGTCTATATTTGTTGTTAGTTCTAAAGAGCATTCTCTTTAGAACTATTTCTGTTAAGAAATAGTTTTTATTAAAAATAAAAAATATAACTTAAAAGTCTATATGTTTATGTTACCCACATGAAAATCTAACATTATTTGTGAGCATAATTTGAAATCTCCATTTTCTTTGGTTTGCTAAACATGCCTTTTTTTTTTCTGTATTTTAGGAACGAGCCTATAGGGTGTCTCACTACTAGATCGGACTCCTATTTACAGCCTCCCAAGTGCTGGGATTACAGGCAAATGCCACCATGCCCAGTCTCAATCCTTGTCTCAGTGTGCCCCGGGGGTGAGGCAGGCACAGCAGGCCCAGGGATCAAACCTCAGCCCCTGTGCCTGTGTGCAGGTTCTGTAATCCACTGAGCTGTTTGGCCAACCCTTTGCTAAGCATGTCTTTGAAGCTTATTAATTACTAATAGGTTAGAAAAAATCTCAAGAGTCTGACTAAATTCATGCATTCCATAAAGAATTCTTATTATTGAAAAGATGTAACAAAAAAAGAGCAGATTCTTCAAGGACTCAAAAATAGGGCAGCCAGCTAAATCTAAATATTCACTGTGAAGTCTGCTTGCCATTTAGAATGACTTAGGAATCACACATATGGTGCTTCTTTCTGCCCACATATCCCTTCAGTAGAGTAGCATAGTGGATTTAAATTGCTGCAACTAAAAATACCCCTCTCCCTATCACACAATTCTACTATCGAGACTGCTGTGTATCTAAAATATTGTGACTCCATCTTGCCTTTTCTTAAAAGTACAACCCTCAGTAGAGAATCCTTGGTTTGCAAAACACTCAATTACTTTTCCAAAATAAGGGATTTGGGTTGTGTTCTCAGACTTTAGTCCTCAGCAGTTTTCAGATGAGATTCTATTTGGCAGCAGATTTGATTTGTTTTTATCATGAAAAAGTATCTTACACAAAACTCAAAGGCTTTCTCTGTTCCTTATGAAATTAATTCAATGTTTACAAATCAAAAGAAATGTTCCCCAGCTGTCCAGGAAGTCCAGCACACACTGAACTCAGTCATCAGAAACCTACCTTTACAGGGTGGGCAAGGGTGTCCTGAAGAGCAGATAATATGTGGGAAAGAAAGGACATGGGTCCTCTGCAGGAGATCTTTAGTGGGTTGTTTTTTTTTACTTATTTTGGTTTTCATAACTAATAATTAATAATTCAAAGTGATTTGGAATATTCTTATAATCTAACTCTTGTCATACAAGTAAGTCCTATTCAAACATGAAGCATTAGATTTTTGGGGTTTTCTTGTCTTTTGGTTTTATTTTATTTCTTAGACAAGGCCTCTTTTCATAGTCCAGGCTTACAGCAGCCTTCCCACCTTAGATTTCTGAGTCCTGGGATTATAGGTATGTTCCACTGCCATCCCTGACATAAATGGGTAAATGTTTTCTTTTATGAATAGAACTGGCTTGGCCCTTTCAGATTTATGTTCTTTGGTTGCTGCAAAGGTGAAAAGTAATTTTCTAGAAAATCCGCATAAGTTGCTGACCTCTTGCTTCAAATATTCTATCTTGTGCCACTGGCTCTAGGTGAAGAACTGCACCATCTATGTCCATGACGACTCTGTGTTTGAGCCTGAGGAGCAGTTCAGGGTCTACCTTGGCCACCCTCTTGGAAATCACTGGAGTGGAGCAAGAGTTGGGAAGAATAGCCTGGCCACCGTCACCATATCCAATGATGAGGATGGTAACCAAAACAGGCGCCTTTACTAATGCTTTTTTTATAGCCTTAGGTTGGTGGGACAGGAACTGATATTTTACTAGTAATTAACAAGTACTATTTTGAAAATGAAAGTGTTATCATTGTAATTAATAATCTCTGAATATTCATAAAAAATGTATGCAGCAAGTGATCACCCTGTACAGCACTCTAGTGAGTTCCTAAGTACTTTTCGTCTCATTGTTTCCCACCATAGTGCCAAGACATGAGGAACCAGGATGGTTAAAAGGTGGGAAAGAAGTGTTAAGACAGACAGAATAGAAATCATGTAAGATATTGCAGGATCAGAAATGATTGAAACAGAACTGAAAATACAGTCTTGATTTCTGCCTAGAAAAGCATAATTCCTCAGTTTTCTTGTAATTGATTTGACCTACTAACCTAAAAACAAATCCCAAGTTGTTTGCAAAGAGTGACCCAGGTTCCACGTGAAACCAAACCTGTTTCAAACTGAGACATTACTGTTTTGCTGAAAGAGAAATCTTAAAGAGTGAATATGTAATAATGTTATTAATAATAACTTATACTCTTAGATACACAGATATACACAGCAAAACTGGATGGGAAACTTATTTTATCCAGTTCTAGAATCCACACTCTTAATCACCTTGAGAACTGGTGAGACTTTTGGGTTCCTAATGAAAAAAATCAAGAACTGTCTTGAAAATTGCATAGAATTTACAATTCAGCCTTGAGGTTGAATTAGTACTTTATACAAGTAGACTTAGATTCAAATCCCAAAATGAGTCTCTCCCAGGTACCTAGAAGACCCAGTCTCAAAAAGGTTATAAATCCCCCACTGCTTCAAGCCTCAGATGTTTCAAAGAGCATTAATAAGGGGCCAGGAAGATAGCTCAGCAGCTTAAGCATCTGCCTGGCAGGCACAAAGTTCTGAGTTCAGTCCCTGGGAAGAGGGGAAGCATTAGTAAGAGAAACTGAAATCTTAAATGAGACTTATCTTCTATAGCTAGAAAGACTTGATTTTCTGAGGGAGAGAGAGAGGGAGAGAGAGCGAGAGGAGAAAATTCTGTAGTGCTCTATGATACTAAAAATATAATGAAATTTATAATTGTTCTAGTTTTATCATCTTTTAACCTCTCCCTCTACTACTACCCCATCATATCCTTCCTTATGAGTATAGAAAAGTCATAATTTGGAACATTTTGGTAAAAACCAGCAAAAGCATTACTAGTCATTTTCTGACAATGACAGTAGTGCCTCAAATCAAACAGGTAGGATGTCTTGTACACCTATGTTATTGTATCCAGGTGTTTAACCATACTTAACTAAATAATATGCAAAAAACATTGTGAGAAGCTTGAGGTTGAAGAGGTGGGAATCCTGGGAATGGGTATCCAAAGCTCAAAAATGAAAGGTAGATTTGGTCAACTCAAGCTGCATATAAATAAGATAAAAACAGACCTTAGAAATTCATAAATAAAAAATCAACTCATATAATCAGTTAATAGATATTTACCAAGGATCTATGTCTCAGCCCCTTGATAAATTATACAGAGTATAATTTCATTGAGCTACATGCAATGCCAAAATGGAAATGTGGACATGTATTTCTAAATCTCTAAATATTTCCCTCACTATGTTGGGGTTTTTTTGTCTTTTTATTTTTTTATTTTATTTTATTGAGAAACAAATAGCAATAAGATAGTTTCAAAGCTGATTAATAGGACAATTTCAATAATTAATACCTTATATATTGTTATCTTCTTAGTGATCATCTATATTACAAGATACAGACAGGATATCTTGTCCAAACACTATTAGCACAAATCTTCTCATTGATTTAAGCGAAAGTAGATATATATCTATCCTAACTATACTGTATATACAGATACAGAATGGACCTTCCTTTGTATCCCTTTTGTTTGTGTAGTCTTGTCAGATATGGGTATTCCATTGGCATATAAATTCTATGTGAGAATTCAGCGAAATAATCCAACACAGTCCAGCAGTCCACAATAGTAGTAGGTTATCCGCAGAAGTTGTTGACTTGAGTTATGTTGTTTTTAATAAGAAACATGAAAAATAAATCCTATAGAAGTACAAATGAATTTTTTCCAAAGTGTTACTTAAGAGAGTAGCTGTCAATTGGTTATGATGACTGCAAGTCACATCACCTGGTATTGTTAACTAATATGTCCACTTCCCTCTTGCTGCTGGGACATGCTTCAGGGGACTGTGGATCCTTCATGCTGCTAACACTTGCTCTTGTTTTCTTAACTGTATTTCCTCAGCCCCCACCATTGAGTTTGAAGAAGCTGCATACCAAGTCCGGGAACCCGCAGGGCCAGATGCCATTGCAATTCTGAGCATCAAGGTGATCCGCAGAGGGGATCAGAACAGGACCTCCAAGGTCCGCTGTAGCACACGGGATGGATCTGCCCAGTCTGGTGTGGATTATTACCCGAAGAGCCGAGTCTTGAAATTCAATCCTGGTAATTGAATGCCAGTCCCAAACTGTGCCTTCTCTCAGTTGAGGTATTGATATCTTGTATTTGAAGAAAGGAGAAAGCATAGAAACAAAGAGGGAAAAGAAAAAAAAAAAGTAGTTACAATAATATAATATAAAATATTTATTGAATACACATTTGAGATGACAGGTAGCTTTTTTTAATTTACGAAAAATGGCATGAAAAAAATAAATCCCTAATGTCAGAACGTGTTGGGTATTTTATTTAAGAGGATTTTTTGTTATCTACTGGTTTGGTTGAGTTGACATGAATATTTGGTTGAAAAACATACACATCATTCAACAAACGTTGGTTCAAAGCCCTGTACTGGGTCCCTTGGGCTGAACACATTCTGAGAAGAATAATCCTGTGTTCAATTGGTTTCACATCTACTAGGAAATAAGATAGTCTGCTACAGACTTTCCAAGAAAGATTTGTCCCAGAGAGAAATATGGAGACAAATAAGAGAAGAGAGTAAAATGTGAATGAGATCATAACTGACCATTTCACTATCTCTTATATCAATGTGTTGGAGAGTACATAGGGTTGAATGTATGCTAGGATTGATCACAGAACTTTCTGGAACAGTGAAAAGCCTGGTATAGAACCTGGCACCATTTTTGATGCAACTAACAGTGTGAACAATGGTGTTTAGTACTTTACAGGAATATATTGACAAGTGAATGGAAAAAGTAAATCATAAATTAAAGAGGCTGGCCCTACATGTCCCTGTACAAGGCTTTTGGCTCTGTTCCATGTGTGTCTAGTTGATGAAAGAGTAGAGCCCTTCTTTCATCTCTGCAGGAAGACTCTGGGTCTTGAGTTTTTTTTCTTTTCTCTTTGAGAATCTGAAGGAAAGCTAAGTCTAGGAGCAACCTAGCTCAGGTATCTAGAGAAGGAAAAAAAAGGATATTTGCTACTGACAGAAATGTTTCCACCCTCAGAAAACTGCTTTACATCAAAGGAGGGAGTTTCTAAGCCTTATACCTTTCTCTTTTCAGCCACCGGTTGAGTAGCCTTAAGCTATTGCTTTGAAGAGATCTGAGTGTGCAGGCCTCCACAACCACCCAGAAACTCGTGCATAACTGTGAAGGGGAAAGAAAAATTAAGCAAAAACTTGTAACCAGGAGAAAGTACATTCTGGATCATAGATTTTTATTACTGCCAGCTAGTGTCAGGCAGGGGCTATTAATTCTCATATGGTATTCAATAGTAAGTCAGCAATACTGAGCCTGTACTGCAGGTGGAATTTTCTCTACATAGTAGATTCCTCACTTGAGATGTGGCAAAGATGATTAGCATTTATAGAAGACCTCTAAAAAGAAGGGACATGTTTTGACATGTCTGCAATGCCAATGTGTGCTCTCTTGAATATGTCCCCTAATGAGGCTTTGTTCTGTCTTTGCCAAAGGTGTGGACCATATATATTTTAAAGTTGAGATCCTGTCCAATGAAGACCGGGAATGGCATGAATCTTTCTCTCTTGTTCTTGGCCCTGATGACCCAGTGGAGGCAGTTCTTGGGGATGTGACCACTGCCACAGTGACAATTCTAGACCAGGAGGCAGCAGGGAGTCTCATCCTGCCAGCACCACCCATTGTGAGTTGCATGACCCAAAGTCCCAGTGAATGGAGGATGGGAGCTGGGGAGGAGTGGGACTTCTTCATTGGTTGAGTAGTCTTGAGCTATAGCTAACGTTCTACTTCTTCAATGTTCTAACCCAGTGGTTCTTGGCCAGGACAATCTTGCCTCTCCCACTTTCCCCTTTCAGAGGGCAGACAGCAATGTCTGGAAATGTTTTCAGTCATTCCAACCATCACGCTGGATGCCATGATCATTCAGTAGGTAGAATCCAGGGATGCTGCTAAACCCTGCAGTGCATATGTCAGCCCCCAACAGCAGAAAAAGTCAGTAGTACCACGGGCAGAGAGCTTGTTCTGAAATGAGAGTAAAGCCAAACCATGTCAACTCCTTAGTCTAACAGATATAGAAAGTACTATATAATTATATTCTCTCTGTTTTGGTGAGACCTTGAAGAATAAGAAAGTAAAACTATCTTATGTCTGTCCTCCTACATGCTTAGTGTACAGACTTAAGGAACTGTAGAGATGCAGTTGCAAGTTTCCCAATTTTGGGAGGAACAGAATGAATGTGCTGGGCTGAGGAGCTAGTTTAGCAGTCTAAGCACCTGCCTGGCAAGTGCAAGGTCCCGAGTTCATTCTTTGGTACCACATACCATACCAGCCCCAAAGCCTTGGGCACACTGTGCCAATCCAAAACCAAGTGTGGTGGCACGTGCTGATAATCCCAGCACTGAGGAGGCTGAGATAGGAGGCTCGTTATGAGTCTGAAGTACATAGGAAAACCCTGTCCCAAATAAATAAATAAATAAATATTTTTTGGAAAAAAATAAATATGCTCGCTGACTTTACAATTAGGAGGAAAATATCTGAAGGTGGTGAAAAGCACTTACCCCATACTGGAAGGCAGAACAAGCATTCTAACTTCCTGTTACTAGTCTCTGCTATTCTAAAAAAAGGAAGATTATTTCAAAATGTGTGTCTTGTTTGACCATTGAAGAAGTATACTATCTGTATTTATTCTTGTTTGCCTAGTGTGCTGCATACCAACTAGCGATTCCATGCAAGCTAAACTAGCAGTTGCTTCTCATGATCCACCTTTCAGTTCTGGTGGACAGGAACAAAAGTGGTAGGGCCATGATTTAGGCCTGGGATGATAAGATAGGAAAGCTTTTATCCAAGGCACTAGGAGAATTCCACCATCATCAAAGAGCTACAGTATCTTTTGGGTGTGCCTGACAAGGGATTGTGAAACCTGCTGATGTAGTTTAGCAGAGTCCCTGGAAGCAGAAGGACTGGGAGGGAGAGACCCTTTGTTTTCAGTCCTCCTGAAACCCAGCTTGGCCTGAAGCTTAACTGCCCTTTCTCAGGTTGTCACACTTTCTGACTATGATCACGTGGAGGAGGCTACCAAGGAAGGAGCCAAGAAAGCCCCGTCTCCAGGGTACCCTCTGGTCTGTGTTACTCCCTGCGACCCACACTTCCCCAGGTTTGCCATCATGAAGGAGCACTGTAGTGACGCTGGCATCAATCAGACATCCGTGCAGTTCAGCTGGGAGGTAGCTGCCCCCACTGATGGCAACGGGGCCCGTTCGCCCTTTGAGACCGTCACTGACAGCACACCATTCACCAGTGTCAACCACATGGTAAGTCTGGGCCTGGGCTGGGCTGAGAAGAGAGAGAATGGGCCTAGTTCTTTGTTTCTGGCACTCCATCAAAATCCTTAAGGTCCACCTGTGCCATCTGGAGTAAAACAACAGGGACATACATTGGGGATTTTAAAAGAATAATTATATTATTATTATATATGGAAAGGTAATGTAATAGAGAGCTAAGGTATGAGTCAAAGACTGTTGTACAAATCCTGATACTGCGTATTTTGAACTACATGATGTGAAAGGTTACTTGACCTTTGTCTCAATCTCCTGACCAACAAAATAGTATTCCTCTACCTGGCCACTGGACAGTCACTGGCAAGTGTGGCCTCCAAAAGATAAGGAAAATTCCAGGTAGGTACTAGTGATCACTGTCTTTTCCACATGTTTTTCATCACTCAATATGAATTCAGATAGAAACTCTTTAAGGACACAGATTTAAGATTTTATGTTTTTATATACCAAAGTGGCCAACAAATCGGTGGCCCAATTTTTAAGTGAAATGATGGAGTGGCCACTGAGTGGCCAACAGTTTTCCAGGTCCTTTGGGAGGACATGAAATGCTGGCCTTGAAGAACTTGGACACTAGACTACCCCCACTCCCTCACGCCTTTGAGAAGCCGGGAGTAGCAAGCCCTCCCGGCCACAGGAGGCGGCGCTGCAGCATGTCCATCTCCTCCAGAAGTGACGTGAAGGCAGCTGAGATTCAGGGCTGGCTCAGCATCTGGGAGATAGTAATCACTCAATGACTGGTGGTTAAAAGTAGTTTACAGACTAGTTTGGGTAGTCTGAGATTTCTTTCAGACTGAGTTTCTCTAGATTTTCCTGTTCAACCCAGTTTGTTCTTAGCGTGATAAGTTGGATGGGGTAATAGCAGGGGAAAGCTGTTAGAGATGGGAGGTACAGAGAGACAGAGCAGGGCCACTCGACTCTGTTGATGTTGGCAGAGCTTATTCAGAAAGCTAGAAAAGCCATTCTCTCACAGTATAACCCAGCTCAAATGTAAATCATTTTCTCTATGATTGACAAATTAAAATGGCAAACCTTACCAGCTTGTTTCATAATTGCCTAATTCTTTGTCCAACAAAATCATATTTGTGAATTTGAGCCAACTGTACATTTGTGTAGGTCCCAAATTTATGATTCTGTGACTAAAGTTTTTCTTCTTGCAGAAGTATTGGTAGCTAATACCTTTAACCCAGTTTCCTTTGCTTTAACTTTATTCAATGATATATTTAATACCATTATGTTCTGTGTACTTTTGTAAGATGCCTCAAATCCCTTATTTACAAAAAAAAAGGAATAAAAAAAGAGAAAGAAAAAAGAAAGGAGTTGACAGCTAATTTTGAAAGTTTAATGAGAAAATGTTCTTTAATTTTTAATGGACTTTAGTGAAGATTATTTTCATGGGAAGATCTTACACATTTGTACATTTGCTTTGTGGGAGGTCTAAGGCACACAGAACTACTAATTAATTTTTCTTGCATGCTTCTCTCTGTGTACGCAAGCATAACCCCGGGAGCCTTGGCAGCTTCCCCTGCCTCTGCACAGATTGAGTTATCAAGCCAACTTCTCCCCTTTTGTGTGCCTGGAAATGTGAGGAAGGTGTGGAAAGGCTGGAGGTGTCAGAGGTCAGGTGAGGCGCAGAGCTTCAAGTCTGCATTTTACTAGGACTTAGAGCAGGGAGATCAGCAAGAAAGGAAGAAATCAGCACTCCTGGGGAGAAGCCCCTCCTCTGGACCCAGGTCTCACTGTCACAGAGCACGGACATGCTGCCTTGTCTGCTGCACTTAGAGTCCAATGCTATGAAGGAAGCCAGGAGCTAAAGGCTCAGATCTGTACCCCACCTGGGTCAGTGCTGAGAGAATCAGGGTGTAGTTGCTTGTTGGTTGGATAAGAAGAAAAGAGCATGTGTTTCCTTCCAGGGGACTTCCACTCTGCGTGGAAAGGCTGAGCTCCTAATGTTATGGAACAGATGATCACTTCTGCTCCTGCCCATTCCTGAAAAGCCAATTCCAAACTGTGGGGATCATTAATAAAAGGCCTGGAGGCTTTTACTGGAAGACAGCTTAATTAGATGTCTGGGCCTTAACCAGTTTCCTCTGTACACTCAGCAACAGTGGTTTGGAGGCCAACCAGCCCTGCTGGAAATTCTGAAAGACAGCAGAGCAGTCCTTATGCCAAACCCAGAAGAGAGAGCAAAGTACAGTCACTGGCCTTCTTTGGGCCCTTGCTGCATATCTGTCTACTCATTCATACTCTGTTTTACCCTTTTGGCTCCAAACACTCCCTGGAACTTGTTCCCGGGTCATTGTGGAAAGTCAGTGATTATGTGATGAGTAAACATGCAGACGGATGGGTCAGTGGCCGGGTGACTTTTACAGATTACTCCGTATGGTAGCTGGGTGTGTCGTATCACCCCTGTGGTCCTGCTTGTGTGGTATACATGGGTCTGAGGTGCTTTATTCTTCCTGTAGGTCCTGGATAGCATTTACTTCAGCCGGCGGTTTCATGTGCGCTGCGTGGCAAAGGCTGTGGATAAGGTGGGCCATGTGGGGACCCCCTTAAGGAGCAACATTGTTACCATCGGGACAGATAGTGCTATCTGCCACACCCCAGTGGTGGCCGGGACATCAAGAGGCTTCCAGGCGCAGTCTTTCATCGCAACCTTAAAATACCTGGATGTCAAGCACAAGGAGCATCCAAACAGGTCGGGCAGGTGGCTCTTTCCATGATGAATTTTCTAGATAGGGCAGCCTAGCGAGTAAGAACTGAGCGAAATAAAGCAGTGGTTAATATAATGCTTTAGAACGAAGTGTTTCTCCAAAGGTCACTCAAGGCCCAAGCCATCCATCTTCCTCACCTCTTTCCCTGGTCTTACTATTTTCTCCTGCCAGTCCACCCACAGGAAATCATGTGTAAGTTCCCAAGGGTAACAAATGCTTGTAGGTTGTACACATTTTACTCTTAATTCCAATTATTTTCCACCCTCCTCTGCTTGCTGTACTCAAATCCTGTTGTCTTACAATACCTAGCTCATAGCATCTCTGCTAGAATGTTTTCCCCATCTTCTCCCTCCAGTTCATCTTAGAGGCTCCTCGGGCCCCCTTCGGGTCCCATTTCAGAGCATTGTCCTTGTTCATTCTATCCACAGTATGGATGGAAGAACCATAAGGGCAGAGACCAGGGTCATTCTACATCTTCTCCACACAACTCAGTACTTCTTGGTTCCTAAGCAGCACTTGCTAGAACATGAACGATAACCCCATCAAAACTATGAGTGACTAGATTTATTCTTTCCTGTGCTGCCATGATTTTCATAGGAAACAGATAATTTCATTTTTTGTGCAGCAGAAAATTTATGCATTCCATACATATTCATTAAACCCCATGGAATTTAAATTTGTAACTTCAGAGAAATGGGTCCCTTTGTGGGCTGGGGAGACTGGGTTTGAATGCGGGCCCAAGAACACACAAATAATTTTTTTCCTCAAATTTTTTTTTTGTTAAAGAACAATAACATAAGTACTCAGGCCACAGTGGACCCCTTGTTAAGAAAAGGAACATCTACTTTCTTTCTGTCCCATGTTCTGATTCCTCTTTAAAAAAAAAATGTGCCTCTTACAGAGACAAACTAGATAAACTCCAAACACACCCTCCATGAGTGCGCTGAACATTTAAAGTTGCACAGTGAAAACAAAACACAGCTCATAAGAACAGTCCTGTTGCCTTGCAGTCTTAACTGATATTTATTAAGCTCATATTTTACTTAGAATTGTATACTACATACACTGAATGAACAGAAGAAATGAAGGAAACGGCCCTTGCCCATGGTGGGAAGCCAAGATAAGCAGTCTTAAAGCATACAAGAAACTGCAGCCAATATAAATAAGTTTCGGATATCCTGATCGGAAGGCAACCAAACCACTAAGGGTTGTAAATCAGGGGCAAGTGAGCTGCAGGTTGAGAGCAGTGAGGGCCGCATATGAGGTGTTCATGGGACTTCCAGGGATGGGTTAGGTGGCTTTTATAGTGGGAAGACACAGTGTGAATGGGGGGGATATTGTCATTCCTGAGCTCTTTGGCCAGCAGAAAACTGCCCATAGAGTTTAAGAACTCAATGCTGTTTGACTCAAACAAATGCTTTAGAAATCTGTGTGTGGCAACCATCCCTCACTTCCGCCATTATTCACAGAGACAGAGCAGGGGGCAGCGCCCTTCCTAGCCACTCAGCCTTTGCTTTCAATGAATACAAAGCTTCCATTTAAAGCAAAAGGAACTTTAAGAATAGTCTGTAGTTGTGATGTTACCTTTTCTTATATAGGAAAAAAACAGAATCTGTGATTTCTGATAGCTGTGATTTCTTGAGTCTGGAGAATCTCTGAGGAAAAAAACCCTGTGGTCCATCTACACCTTCATGTTCCAATAGAAGTCTTCCCCAGCAAACTTCCAGGGAAGAAAGACTGTTGAGTTCATTGGTGAAGACAAATTTGTGATGAGAAGAAAATGCATGCCGATAACAGTGACAGCACGCAGTGAAACGCTCATCGGTGCCTTCTCTTCCTGCAGGATCCACATCTCAGTGCAGATCCCACACCAGGATGGAATGCTGCCTCTTATTTCTACCATGCCACTGCACAACTTGCATTTCCTGTTATCCGAGTCCATCTACAGACATCAGCATGTCTGCTCCAACCTCGTCACCACTGGCGACCTGAGAGGCATCTCAGGTGAGGGATGAATTTGGTCCAGTTTTTCTGTGCCAGCCCTGTGCAGTGCCTGGGGTTATGGCTTAGTGGACAGAGCACTACTTTTTGTGTTTTCTGATCCTCAGAATCTACATGTCAGTTTTCCCTCCTAAGCAAGCATCCAAATATAAGCATCTCACACAATGAAGCCAATAGGAGAGAACAAGGACTTTGGAACCAAACTCATATTTCAGTCCTTATTTCACTACCTATACAACCAAACAAAAATAGCTTGACCTGTCTGAGCCACTGCTCAGAGGAGGATAACTAATCAAGGTGAGGATTCAGTTCACACTCCCATCACAGTATATTTTAGTTCCTTCCTTTCCCTATAGAGAGCATTTTGGATCTGTCCCCTAAAAGCAGTTCCTAATGTGCAGATGTCCTATAGATTCTCTGGAAGCAGGAGCTGAAATGGAGCTTTGGAGTGCAAATGTTTTCGCGGATCAATACTTACTAAAGGGGAGGAGAGGAAGCAAGATTGGGCAGCGGGGGAAGTCCAGCTACACTGCAGTCAAAGTGAGAAACTCCAGTGAGATTCATCCTCCTTCCAGTCCAGAGAGCCAGACCTTCACAGGCCCTGACTCAGTCACTGGATGCAGGCTGTCCCCAGACGGCATGACCTGGAGGTGATGGCTGAGCAGAGCATCTCCACATCCACCGCAGCAGATGTTTTACTTTACAAAGAATCCTGTCTCTTCCCATTTGCCCTAGCAAGTGAGCAGTGCCTGCACATCTCCCTTCACAACTGATGAATCATTTAACAGTGTTTTTGAAGACAAATGCATTCACTTGCTCTTTCATATTCGTTAGGCATCATTTTGGTAGAGATGGTCTTCATACTGCAGAATTAGTTGAATGCCAATTATTCTTAGCTCACTGAGCTACACACAGAAATTTAATTGGCTCACATATACAGCTGGTGTGCGAAACATGGTTTGTGCCGTAAGTGGAACTTTGCCCCTCTCCCTACATGTAAGCAGTCAGTTCAGCAAGGTCAGCTGAATGGCTAGTCTTTATGGGATAAAAGGCTGGTTGCTTATGTCAAGCATTCTAAGAAATGCATTAATTCTTCTGAAATATTGCCTCACTTTTATTTATTTATTATTTTTTATGTATTTAGTACAGGGTCTCACTACACAAATCAGACTCGTAGTGATCCTTCTGTTTCAGCCTCCCAAGTGCTGGGATTACAAGCATGCGCCCCATGCCCAATCTCAGTTGCTCTCTCAGTGCACCTTGGGGGCAGGGCCGGCACAGCACACCACAGATCAAACTCCAGTTCCTGTATCTGCCTAAGCAGGCACTTTAATCCACTGAGCTATCTGGCCAGCCCTGCCAGCACTTTTACAACTTTGAAGTTTTATTCCTGATACTCTAAAATTGCATCTGCATTCAGCTCACTACTGCGTAAAGGTCCTCTTTAATTTAGAACAGGTCACTTGCTTGGCAGTGTTTGAGCCAGTGATTTTTGCCTGTAGCAGGTGAGGCTTAGTCATGCATCATTAGTGAGCTATTTACTCATTAAGACTTTTTTTTTTCCCAAGAGTTCAGGAACCTGAACTCCTAGGAAGAAGGAGGGGAGACAGTGTAATGTAGAGTTGTTGGCTTTCCATAAAATCTGCTTTTTGAAAATTGTTCATAAAAATAATTCACTAGTGAATAGTTTATACAATAAATTCATTTCTTCAGGACTGATTGTCCTGCACAAGAGGCAGTGTTTTCTTCCCATTTCTGTTGTCTTGTTCATGCTATTGCTTAGTCAATCTTCCCACTGGAGCCCCATGGACACGTAGCACCCGGCAGCTCTCTTTGCAGCTCCTTTGCATTCTCCCTTTGCAGGGTGACCTGTGAGCACCCAGGTGATAGTCTCAGGTGGATGGAAAGCTCTCTCCATGTCGAAAGGGTAGTCCCTTCCCCGCCCAGCATCCAGGCATCCATAGACTGAGTCTCCATTCCTGCCTTTTTCCTCCTGGGCAGAGGCAGGCTTCCTGGACGATGTGGTCTATGACAGCACTGCCCTGGGTCCTGGCTATGACCGTCCCTTCCAGTTTGACCCGCGTGTGCGAGAGCTGAAGACCATCCAGCTCTACAAACACCTGAACCTCAAGAGCTGCGTGTGGACCTTTGATGCCTATTACGACATGACCGAGCTCATTGATGTGTGCGGGGGCTCAGTAACTGCAGACTTCCAGGTGGGTGCGCTGGGGCTCGTCCCTGGGCTGTGCACAGAGTGCCATCCCAGCGCTCTTTCTTCCTGAAGCTCCTTGGTTAGCACTTTGCACCAGAACAGGGCCATCCTGCCAAGGAAGTCTTCTCTATAAATCCCTCAAGCAAGATCTCTCAGTACGATGGGCCGAGCCAGCCCCTGGGGTTCTCTAAATCAAGCTAATGTGCGAAACAATTACTGTCTGACACTGACAGTAATTCGTTATATTACTTAATATTTACTTTTCTTGGTATATTTTTCTTCTGTGTGTGTTTTAAAAAAGAGAAAAGATTTATATATGCTAGTAGGTTATGGCCACATAGCTGTGTTCTCCTCACTTAGGGAAATGAGTCAGATTAGCATGTGTGACCTGCCCTTGAGGAGACAAGGAGGGTCCTGTTATTGTAAACAAGAGATCATTGTTGAGAACACTTGATTTCATGTCCATTTTGAACTGGCATCCCCTGGAAAAGACACCATTAGACTGAACCTATCCATCCTCTTAGGAAGATTAATTCTAAAGCAGGGCTCTTCCCATTTGGAGTTTACATATTTTAGTCAGCCAAAAATAACTTAGATGGGCTTCGTTTTAAGTTAGGTTTAGCGGAGCATGGTGGTGCATGCCTATAATCCCAGCACTCAGGAGGCTGGGGCAGGGGGATTGTTGTGAGTTTGAGACCAGCCTGAGCTGCAAAATGAGCTCAAGACCAGCCTAAACTACATGACAAGACCCTGTCTCAAAAAAGTGTAAATAAATAACCTTACCAAAGTTTAACCTTACCAAAGGAGGGAACATGTAGAGTGACTTGATATTCTGGGAAAACATCTGTCTAAAAGCACTGTTTCCTCCAAGACCCCTTTGCCTGGCTTCCTGTTTTTGTGTGCACTGCTGCCCTCTGCTGAGGAGTTTAAAGCACCCTTAAATTTTGTTTCTTTTCTGTAGTTGCATAATCCCGTGCAAAACTAAATGACTATTCCTCCTTTATCACCCCAAAAATCAGTATTGTCAAGGGTGGGAGAGTTAGCTCAGTAGCATAAGCACTTACCCGGCAAGCGCAAGGTCCTGAGTTTGTTCCCCAGTACCAAAAAATAAAAATCACCATGATTTTGCTTTAATTACATGTTTGGATATTCTTGGTTCGTCCAGGATATTCCTATATATTTCACTTTTTAAACTCATACAGAAAAATTATATAACAGAAATATTTCATCGTTGTGTTTTTTTTTTCTTGTTTTTCTAGTACATGTTTGTAAGACCCAGCGTTTGCATTCTGTGTGGAGAGCTGCTACGTGTACATGACACGTCCCAATGATATTTTCATCACTTTTCCTCCACCTTCTCCCCTCTTGAGTCTTCCATCTCTTGATCCTCTTCTCATTTGAGAAATACCAGTCCTCTTATTTTGCTCTTTGTTATATTTTGGGTTGCTCTCCTAGAAGAGGAACAGTGCATCTGCTTTGTGTTATGTAACACTTGCTGTCAAGGTGCCTCTCCCTTGGTGCAGATGACTCCAGTTTATGTTTCTCTCAACTAACGAGATTGTAGCAAATTGAAAAGCTTCTGGGCAACAAAAGAAACAGCTAACAGAATGAAAAATCCTGAAAAACAGTTATTCCTCTGGCAACAGATGTGTACTAAATGTTTGTGGGGCTTTCTGTTCTTTTTAAATATTAGTAAGTAATATTATGAGGGCTAAATTAGACTAAAGAAGAGATTGATTTTGCTAAGCTAGAGGATTATTTAGATACTAGTATCAATTACTGTGAGTTTGAGGCAAGTATATTTTAGAATATATAAAGAATTCAAAAAAATTAGACCCCCCCAAAAAAAAAACCAGAAATGAAGGACTCAATCAAGAACTATTGCTTTGTTTCTTTAAAAATAAGGGAAACTGCTGATAGGTTCTAGAAAACAACGCAGTTGTTGATCCAAGCTCTTGTTCCGATCTTTGTTTATCAAATAGAAGATTGACAAACCACGGCCTCCATGTGCCTTATTGGAAGTTGTGACAAGCTAAACACAACCTGGTACCCCACACAGTACCTGGCATTAAACAGATGTGTACTAAATGTTTGTGGGGCTTTCTGTTCTTTTTAAATATTAGTAAGTAATATTATGAAGGCTAAATTAGACTAAAGAAGAGATTAATTTTGTTGATCAACTAGAGGATTATTTAGATACTAATATCAATTACTGTGAGATTGAGGCAAGTATATTTTAGTAAAAACTATGTTGTGGGGCAGATATGAGGTGAGGTCCACATAAAGCTTGGGAAATTTCCAAACAAAGTAAGAGCAAGGCATGTAAAAAAGGGATGTTTAAATGAATACAGAATTCATATTGTCTGGAAGAAATTGGCAGCAAATTTTAAATCACTGGCAATTTTAAGTATGAAAACATTTTCAGTGCTGGGTGTGGCATGCCTGTAATCTCTGCTAGTTGGGAGGCTGAAGTAAGAAGGTCATTAGGTTAAGGCCCACTTAAATAACTTAGCAAGCCCCTGTCTCCAAAAGCAATCCTTTAGAAAAATTAAGTGATAATATATGTGATTTTTTTTTGTTAGTGCATGCTAACTAAGTGCTAAGCAGACCCTCTGCCCTGAACTTCACCACCAGTCATGAAGTCTTAAATAGTGATAAAGCATTTTAGAAACACTTCATAGTGTATAATCCAGCCAAATAAAAGCACAAGTCCCATAATATGTTATAGTATTTGGCCAATAACAAAATAAAGTTGTTTCAAATTTAATGTTAGGTTTATATTATATATACATATACATAGATACATAGATATATATAGATACATATTTTTTGAGGAAGAGAATATAACAGATACTTTTTTGTATGCAATAGTACAGGGTCTCACTACAGAGATTGGACTCGTAGTGATCCTCCTGTTTTCAGCCTCCCAAGAGCTGAGATTACAGGAATGTGCCACCATTCCTTGTCTTAATCACTTGCTCAGTTCACCCCAGGGGCAAGGCCGGCACAGTAGGCCGGTGATTGAACCCCAGTCCCTGTATCTGCCTAAGCAGGTACTTTTAATCCACTGAGCTATCTGGTCAGCCCTAACAAACACTTTTTAAAATAAAGGAACTAATTCCCACTCACATGCATATATACAGCCAGCCTCACAGTGAAAGCTGATGCTAGTCTAATATTTTATCTTTCCATCTACTTTTTGTTTTTTGCATACATTAGTATTGACCCAAACATTAGTAGTAACAGAAACCCTCTGAAAAAGAAGCACTCTGTTGGAAATGTGATGCACTGTCTTCTCCCAATCATTTCCAAAGCATCACTCAGCACTCAGTACTAGATAGGTGAGAGGCTGAGTAAGTAGGACTTGAACCTGTGTGGTGGGGACACCCCCACATCAAGGAAGGAAGTGAGAATCTGTTTCCTCACAGGTGAGGGACTCTGCTCAGTCGTTCTTGACAGTGCATGTGCCGCTCTACGTGTCCTACATCTACGTGACAGCGCCCCGTGGCTGGGCTTCCCTGGAGCACCACACGGAGATGGAGTTCTCCTTCTTCTATGACACAGTGCTATGGAGGACAGGTATGCCCAGGCGTCTCCACCTTCCCGCCCCCATGCACACGAGGCAGTGACTATGAACAGCAGTGCCTTCCCATGGTAATGTGGAAGTCAGAGGAAGGCCACCTCATGTGTGGGACATGGCCAGAGCCGGTGTTCCTGTCCAGCAGCACTGCATCTGTCTGCTGATCCTGGGAGAAGACAGCTTAGAGCCAGAGCAGAGGATGGCGGCAACAGTCTGTCAGGATGCAGGGAGTGTGTGTGCCTGTGGCATGTGAGCATGCCCCACAACTGCTGGTTAAAAATACTGTAGTTCATCCTGTTTATAAAAAGGAAAGCAAACCCCAAGTCATGCGCATGGAAATAGAAAAATATGCCAGGAACACTAGGCTTGATAGTTATGCCCAATCTGTTCACTTGGCATAGCTGGCTCTTTTGTTGACTTTCAAAAGTAATCTTTTATTTGCTTTGTACTTCTCATGGGATAACAGCTTCATGTTTTCCTTCCTGGGTCAGATAATTCCTTAAACTCTGTTCTTCTGTTTTGTCTCAATTGGCTATTTTTCTCCTTTGGGTGCCCATTGCTTTTTACCATTCTGAACCCCTTGGGCACCATGACTGCAACTGCTTTTATTGAAGAAAATTTTATCATGGCTTCTGGATTCAACCACCCCCTCAAAGCTTCCCTTTAATTTCCCCATGGTTTGAGCACTAAACACAGCTATCGGGACTTAACGAATTAACAAAATATGAAAAGGAAAACAAAATCCAGTGTGATGTAGATGCTCTGTAAGCACATGCTGGTGTGACATATGACAGTGAAAAGTTTTAGAGCCACTATGTTCTGAGCTGTACACTGAATCTCGCATCTGGAGTCAGTGGTTCCTACATGAGTGAAGAGTGGAATGAGCTGCTGTACTGTCTGAACTGGCAAGTGTCTATGCAGTGCCTATTCATGTGAAGATACATGCGTGTTCTTGCAAGCCACAGTCTACATGTGCAGCTCTGCTCAGAGAGGTAGCTGTGGCAACTGGCCCCTAGGCTGATAGCCAGAGGGGCCCTCTCTGCCCTAATTTGGATGTGTTGTGTCTGGTTGCACCTAGGGATCCAGACAGACAGTGTACTCTCAGCAAGGCTGCAGATAATAAGAATCTATATTCGAGAAGATGGCCGGCTTGTCATTGAATTCAAGACCCATGCCAAATTCAGAGGTAATGTCAGTGTGGTAAGAAACATTAAAATTCACAGAAAAGCTAAGCCAATAGAACAGTGAAGCACTAAGTCATCAGTTGCTAACATCTTGCTTTGCAGTTGTGCATGCACATACGCATATGTACACACACACACACACACACACATCTGTTTTGGGTCAGATCATTTGAAAACAAAGTGTCCTTATGTCAAGCTATCCTAATCCTTCATGAGACATCTCTAAGAACAAAGGTGTTTCTCCCACAATGGCAACATCATCTTTACATCTAACAGACTTGATATAAATTCAATAATATCCAGTCCCTGTGTTTATTTCCTCAAATCTTTTCCTCTTTATTTTTGTGTTTATTGCTATGTGTATAAAAGGAAAGTGGATCTAATCAAACTTTACATGTTATATTTTTGTTTCATCTCTTTTGTTTCTTTTCATCTATAACAGTCTACCTACTTTTATTTATTCATAGCATTATCAATTAAGTTTTAAAAAGCAGAGGTGTCTAAGTTATCTTTACTTTCTTAATGACGCTGCTATTGTCCTTTGAATACTATTTATGCAACAGTGGTATTTCTGTTTATACCCAGCTCTCTTCATATCCAAGGAACGTTCTGTCTGGAAAGCTCAGTATGTTCATTGTTAGCAGAAAGACCTGCTATTGTGTAAAGATGAACACCAGTTCCACAGCATATATTCATGCTGTTTCTACATACACTGAAGGGTTGTCCTGGCTGGTGCAGGTGGGGAGATAGGTTGGGGTGACATGCTTTGCTTTTTTAACCAGTGTGTCATACACCAGTAGAAGGACATTAAGGCCTTTATTAGGCTTTATTGTACAATAAAATTCTGCACTTTGTACAAGTGAAGTACAACTCACAAAGAAACTTCTGTGTTTTCCTGTGAAACAGGACAGTTTGTGACAGAACACCATACTCTTCCTGATGTGAAATCTTTCATACTGACTCCAGATCACCTGGGAGGGATTGAATTTGACCTACAGCTGTTGTGGAGTGCTCAGACGTTTGATTCTCCATATCAGCTCTGGAGAGCCACTAGCTCATATAACAGGTGAGTACAATGCTAGCTGCTTCTACGAGGTTGATCGGAAAGGTTTCCAGTTTTTTTTCAGAAGGTTGAGACTCAAAGCTTTTTACTTTGAAGTCTGAATTTTGTCTTAAAAGAGGCATTGGTAGATACAACCTTCTAGCAAATATAGAAGGAAAATCTAGCCCAGATCAATTTCTGATGTATAATCCTTGAAGTGATCATGCGTAGTCCAAGGGAAATACCAGCCAATATATGCACCTCTTCCCGTCATAGACTCCTAATGAGCACTTAATCAGTGGTAAGGAACGTGGGAAAATATAAAATGTGTGCAACTGAAATCTGAGTGCGACAAAAAGATTTCATTTCAATTACCATGGCCACTATAAAAATCTAACATCACTGGCAGTAAGATCCAGATACCACTCCTGATGATCCAGAGATGGCTGGCTGGCTGGCTGGCTGGCTGGCTGGATGGATGGATGGATGGATGGATGGATGGATGGATACCAAGATTATTCCTCTCCCACACTCCATGTATAGGTTAAAAAAGTGGACAAATACTGTAAATTACCACATTTTTGAAAAGCAATATTAGAAAAAAGCAGAATTAACACTAGCATATGAAGGCTAACAAACAGGAACCTATCACAAATACTGTTTTTCCCATTTTATAGGTCATTGCAGTTAAAAATTATATTTACCATGAAAACCTCATACCATTTTTATAATTAAGAATATCAAATTGTCTGGAGTTGTTTTTAAAAGATTCCTTTAATTTCTGATCTTATATATTTTTATTGTGCAATAATTCCTTTGAAATTCACATGTTGTAATCTTCAGGGACTGCTCTTCTTGGAGCCTCGTGAGATTTTTGTGTACTTTGAAGGCAAGTACACAAAAATTTGAAGGCAAGGAGCTGTCCTCCTTTAAGTCCCTTCTGGGCTCCCCAGTGTCTGCTTGGCAAAATCCTCTCCAGTGTGTAGCACACAAACCTGGCCGTCCACTCAGCCCCCCTCAGACCCACAGTCTTAACCACATTCTGAGTGCACATTCTTAACTGCAGACCCAAGTGCACCAGCCTGTCTGCAGCCCTGTGGCTTTGCTCTTCTATCTATGCTCCCTGCAAACTTCTAATTCCTCTGAGACCAGACACAAAGACCAGCCCCTCTGGGTCAACTTACCTGATTCCTGTGCAGTACTGGCAGCTCCCTGCTCTTTGTACCACTTCCAGCTTCTGCTAAATACATATTCATTATCCTTTTTTTTTCTCTTTAATATATTTGGTTGTTACAGAGACTTACTATGCAGCTCAGACTCAGATCCTCCTGTTTTCAGCCTCCCTAGCCCTGGGATTACAGGCATGCAACACTACACCTGGACTCTGTGGCCTGCTCAGCCCTCCCTGGGGGCAGGGCTGGTGCAGCATGTGCTGGCAATCGAACCACAGTCCCTGCACTTGCCTAAGTAGGAGCTTTAGTCCGCTGAGCTATCTCACTGGCCCCATACATTTCATTATCTTATCATGGTCAATTTGCTGTTGGTCTCAAGTTTTCACTGGGTTGCAAGCTTCCCCAAGGAAAAAGACTTGTCTCATTGATCTTACATCTCACTGCAGGTTTTTGCATGTGATAAATCCTGAATAAGCATCTGTTAGCTTACCTTTGAGACAAGAGATAAAGTACATGAACAAGAGAATGCTGTGCTGAGTGATGGGTACAGAATACCAAGATCACAGCTGCCAGGGAGTGGAAAGCCCAGTAGCAACTGGGGGCCTGCATAGGAATGGATGGCTTGTGCTCCGTGTTGTGGTAGGAGAAATGTTTTGTTTCTAGGAAAGAGGGGAGAAGAGCTGTAGGAGTAAAGATTTGTATTTCAGCCAGGTTTGACATCTGCAAAGTTAGTGAGGAAGTTGATTCAAGAGTGGGGAAAAACAGAACCAATGGCTTAGGAAACTATAGTTTGTCCTGGATTTATTTGTTCAACAAAATAAAGATCCCTGAACATAGGATTTACAATGGAATAGGCACACACAGAAACAGGAAACATAATCAGCAAAGTGCAGTCACTTTGCATATGATGACACTTCAGTTAGCAAGGGACTGGATGTGAGCGGCAGTGGTCTTGTGAGGTTGCGCTGTGCAGTGGTGGTGTAGCCATTGTAGTTGGGGTACATTTACACAGTGATGGAATAGCCTAGTGGAAAGGCATTGGAAATATATATTTTAAAACGTGTGACACAGGACTGTTTAATACATATCCAAAGATGATATGTGGTATGGAAAGATGAATTATTAAGTAAAGGGAAGCAGGAGCAAAGGGGTATTATCATTTTAATTACAGTATTCCAAATGGGCCTTAGGAAGAAGGTACTCTCGGAGGCTGGCTGGGAAGGAACCTGGCCAAACAGGTTCCTGGCAAAGTTCTTGAGATGACAGCATTTCTTGCAGGTCCAGGGAACAGCATTTCTTGCAGGTCCAGGGAACAGCAGCCATAGTGGCTGGAGGGGAGAGAGCAGAGAAGGAGTGATGGCCAGTGAGGTTGCAGATGACAGGAGGGAGGCAGGACCGCTTGGGCTGGAAAGCCTGGGGGTAGATAAGACAAGAATCTCTACAGGGCTGGGGAAAGGTGCAAGATGACCCTCCTGTCCTTCTGAAAACCAGGATTGTTCTAATTAAATATTTCTGTCACGAAGGGTTACCATTCGAATTATAGATGTCAGTCTTCACGTACGTCAGATATTGTACACTAGGTTGCATTTCCTGGTGCTCCAAGCTTTGGAAGAAGGTAGGAACCATAGAGGAAAACTGCAGATAAGAATGGGAAGAAAGGGGCCAGGGATTCAGCTCAGTGGTACAGTGCCTGCCTGGTGACTCAGTTCCTAAGTTCAATTCCCAGTACCCGCTCCTCAAGAAAATGGACAGGATTTAGAGATAAGGTCCCCCAAAGTTTGTGTGGTTTATCTAAAGTTCCACGACCGTGGCAGTGGCAGCTAAAGCCACTGTTCAGCTTCCTCCTAGTCTCCAGCTTGTGCCATGCCACTGACATGATCCAAGATGTGACATAAGAGTTTTTCCATTACTTTTATTTTAATAAAGTCTTTTACTATCACTTCGCTAATAACAGAGATCCATGAAAGCAGTGGTCAAAAAATGAGCACAGCAAGTGTTATAAATGTTTGCCCATCGGCTCTCTGTGATGATTCGACTCACAGCCTAGTGGGCCTCAGGCTATGGATGTGGCCTCAGAGCACCCTGAGGAGCCTTTCCTAAGTTCCTGAGTGCTCGGTTGCCTTCTGGGAAGCCTGCTGGGGTGAGGCACAGCCCAGAGCCTGGTGTGGGAGACAAGTAGGCGAGCACAAGGCCTGGTGCCCTCAGTGTAGGGACGCAGAGAGACACCAACTGGGAAATGCCCAATGGAGAGCAACAGCCCTCTACAGCCACCTAACGGAGAGGTGTGGCGTGAGGGAGGGGTCCCCAGGGCAGAGCACCCATGAAGAGGTAAAGGCTGGGGCACTCCTTGGAGTACTGCTCCCATGGCACTGGGGGTAGAGTCCTGGGTTGTGCCATCCACCACCTCAGTCAGAGAGTACCCAACACAGCCATAGCCCCGTCGGCACTCTTAGATTTAGGAATGATTGGACAGGGCATCCCTCAGCAAGAAAGACCTGTCTTGTTATCAGACACCTTGTGTGCCATGTACAGAAATGGCCGGCTCCGGTTTGTCACCAGCCTGGCTTGAGGGCTGTCATAAATGTGTGCCTTTCTCGGGTTTCCTCATGAAGGGGACTTGAGCATGTGGAAGTGGGTGTTTTCTCCTGGAGAGAAAACAACAGCCTCTGACTGGTACGGTGCCAGGATGCGGGGCTTGTGTCCCATGGTCTCCTGAAGCCTGTGTCCATGACTGTGCTCTGTCTCATTGCCCAGGAAGGACTACTCTGGGGAATACACCATCTACCTGATCCCGTGCACTGCGCAGCCCACCCAGCGCTGGGCCGACCCCGGAGAGAAGCCCTTGGCGTGCACAGCCCATGCCCCAGAAAGGTAGGCCAGTGCAGCCAGCCTTGTCATGGGCTGGTTCCTTGCTGGAGAATTGTGCTACTCACCGAAATTTGGTTTTCATCCCAAAAATCAGTATCCAGGGCTCTTTCACTGTCATTTGCTGGCAAGCGTAGGGTGGCAGACACATCGAATCTTGTTACACAGACTGCCGGTGCCATGAGTCGGACAGCTGCTCAAGACTCAAGCCTCACCCCCCAAGCAGGCATCATCTTTGTGATTTGAGTAGGAACAGGGTCCCCAGCACAGTGCCAAGAGCCGTCAGGGCTCCTGAGCACCGGAAGGCAGGGTCTTGCCTCCTGGAGGGTCCATAAGCTCATGCAGGACAAGCTCTTGTGCAACCAGCCAATGCTAATGAATCAACAGCGTATGAAATACGAGGTCTTTAAACAGCAGTACACCTGAATGAAGGTTGTGCATTGATTGGCTGATGGAAGGCTGTGCCCAGAAGCTCACAGAAATCTAGCTGTGTATTTCCCCAAAGCAGTGACCCTGCGCATAAGGAGAAGGCCAGGCCAGGCAGGGATCTGGAGCGGTCACTTCCTGGAGGAGGAAGGTAGGTGGGACTGGTACACCCTGGGAAAGGGAGAGAAGTGCATTGGGAGAATGAGGGAAGCCTGGGAAAGCAGGCTTCTGATGGAACCTGGTTTGTCCATAATATAAAGAGCCAGGTGGTAGCTGAAAGTTAGGACCCTGAGGCTGAGAAAGGAGGAGGAAGCAAGCAGTCCCTTTGGGAGTGGAGAGATCTGAGTGTGCCCAAGGCAAAGAAGGCAGTGATGTGCTAGGCAGGGCTGCACAGCCCAGCTGAACTGTTTGAAGTTGCTGACATTAATAACTGCACATATCTAAAGTCCACATTTCATAATACTGACGTGTGAATGAAATATCACTGCAATCAAGGTAATGAATACATCCAGTTCGTCCGTGACTCCTCTTACGCCTTCCAGTCTCTGACCACACCCTTCCCTTAGAGAATACTCCAAGCTGGATGTGATAGCACACTACATGCCTATAATTCCAGCGCACCAGGGCCCATGTGGAATATGGTGTTGGGAATCGATCCCCAGGCCCTGTGCTTGCCTAGGCAGATGCTTAGTCCAAAAAGAAGGCTAAGGCAGGGGGTCACAAATTCAAGCCTAACCTGCACGATGTAGTGACATAGCAAGACCCTGTCTCAAGACAAAAATAAAAATTAAAAAGAGCATGAAGGCCTGGGGTTTAATTTCCAGTTTTCCCAAAAAGAAAAATAACAAGAACATCTTGACAGTCTTAAGTGTCCTCAGTGTTCCTCTCCAGTTCTTCAGCCTTCTCCCCACTAAGGTGACCTCTAACTTGATATTTGGATTTACAGTCCATGGTTTTGATTTATGATTTTGTTTCATGTGTATTTATAATGTTTTGCATGTTTCTGAACTCTGTGTGAGAGTTTTGGGCCAGTGAAATGGCTCAGCGGACTAAGCATCTGCCTAGGTAAGCACAGGGCCTGGGATTCGATCCCCAGCACCACATTCCACATGGGCCCTGGTGCACTGAGCTGACCACTGAGACTGGGTGGGATGCACCATGCCTGTAATCCCAGCGCTAGAGAGGCTGAAAACAGGAGGATCACTATGAGTCTGAGCTGCATAGTGAGACCCTATACCAAATACATTTTAAAATGGTAGTGCACACCTGTCATCCCAGCACTTGGGAGACTGAGGCAGAAGAACCCCTGTGAGTTTGAGACCAGCCTGGTCTCCACAAGGAGTTTAAGATGAGCCTGAAATACATGGTAAGATCTTGTCTCAAAAAAAAAATAGTAATAATTTCATACTTTGAGAATTCTCTGCTGCTTTTTTTAATCAGTGAATCACTTTTGATTCTTTTTTTATTCATATAGCTATAGTTTATTAACTACAGTTTAAAAGTAGTTCAGTATATTTAAGTTATTCATTATAGAAATATTACACAATTTATTTGAATATTCTATTTGGCTTACAAATCTTTGTCTAGATTCTGTTATAAACACTGTTTACCTATTAGATTATATGTATAAATAATTTCTTAGTGCACATATGTAAGAAGAGTTCCTCCAAGGTAGGTGCTAGGAGGAAAGACATGAGCCCTATCTCCAGGCCTGGTGCTGGGAGGTCTAGGAGGCTGCTGAGGGAGGGTGTTGTTGAGGACAGTGAGCTTTCTTGTCTTGTATCAAGGAGATCATTGCTGATAGAATCTGTATTATTACCAGGGTAATTTTCACCCAGGCCTAAGCTTGCTTTCAGTCACTTATGAGGCTCCATATCTGTACAAAAGAACAACAGTGCACAAAAACCCCAGTCAGATGCAAGGAATTCAATTGAAAAGAATCGTGTCTCGTGTTTGGCACTTTTGTGACATTATATTAATAATCTCAGGTCTATCATTTATTGCATTTATTTTAGTGCCCAGAACTGCAGTGGATTCTAGCACTATAAACCATTTCATCATGTTAGGTGAATTAATTTTTGGTATTGAAGCTCTTAAATTGGGGTCAGCCTTGGCTTGAGTTCAAATTCTGCCATTTAGGGAACCCTCAACAGCTGGCAGGGCCCATTAGGTGACCCTTATAGGAAAAGTTGAAGTGATCATCTGGCCCTTATTCTGTGACAGAGATGTGTCAGAAGCTAGGCTAGGCTTGGGTGAGCAGACAGACAGGGACCATGGCCTCTGTAGTGAGTGAGGCAGATTTTAATCTGGTAAGATTTCCAACCACAAGGGGCACTGTGATTGAAAAAATGCAGAGGATAGTGGGAATAGATAGTAAGGGATCACAGCTAACCTGGAAGTTTGGATAAGGAGGGAAGGACCCTGGAAAGTAGTGTTGGAATTGGAAGGGACATAGAGATACCTAGACAGAGAAGGACAGACAGGAAGGGTGAGTTCTGAAGAATATTCAGCAAGGTTAAAGATTAAAAACCTTAAAGCTGGTATCACTGATTTCAAATTCACCCTTAGGGCTCCAAGCGAAGTACACAGAGGCCTCTTGGTCCCCCCCTCTGACGTTCTCTGTCTTGCCTGACTGATCGCCCCCGGCCCTGGTCTGAGGAGGATGCTGTGGGCCCCTCCCACATGCAGCTGCTCCCTCCCTAAGCCCTCGGAGCTGCCCTGCACAGAACCCATGGCCTCATGTCCGCTTCACAGCACTGCACAAGCAGCTCATGCCCTCTACAGGTTTCATCAGCCCCCAGATGGGTTGTAACTTCTTCCGTCTTTCAAAGTAACAGCCTCTCTGGATGTGGCATCCTCTCTCAACCCAGTTTTCCTTCTTTCTTTTATTTCTGTTAACGTCTGGAGAGCTATCTGTGCCTACAGGATCCAATTTTTATCTCTGCCCTTCATTTGCTTTTGCACTACTGGAGACTGAACCCAGAGCCTTCACACTGAGCTACAACCCCATTCCCTGACCCCAGCTTTATTTTTTTTTAATTTTGAGGCAAGGTCTCACTAAACTACTAACTGGACTCAAACTTGTAATCTTCCTGCCTTAGGCTGCTGAGGTTACAGCTCTGCCTGTTACTGCTGCCGTCTAAACTCATTCCAGTAACACTTCTGCCAGGTTTCAACCCAGGTTGCCCTGGTTGGGGTCAGCAGCAATTGCATGTTGTGAGCTCCTGGGGCCAAGCCTGTGTCCTTTCCAGCCTGGTGACTGGCCGCTGGAACAGTTGGCCCACCTCTTCTCCTTTGAAACTGCCTGCACTCAGCGGCAGGTTTTTCTCCCACCTCTTGAACTCCTCCTCTGTTTCTCTGCAGGCTCCTGCTTTCATCCCTAGTCTTTGCATTTGGAAGACCCAAGGACCTGACTCCTCTAGCACCCCAGGCTCCAGTCCTAACCTGACACTTGGCATCAGATCACTTCGCAGCCTCTCAAACTGACTGTGCTTCAAGGCAGCAGGCCTTTCTCCACCACACACCTTCCTAGGCCAGCCTTCCAGGGCAGGGTTCGGCAAGCTTGAGCTCACAGGACACCCCATGCTGTCTGCTTCTCTAAATAGTTTTACCTTTCTTTTTTACAAGCCATGACCATTTAACTCACAAAACTTGAAATATATACCTAATATATAACCTTATATTATTTAACTGCAAATAAAGTTTCTTTTCAGAGCATCAATGCAACTAAGTTGGAATTATCTAAATAAACTTCTAATGCCTTTCTTAAAGTATAAGTCTGTTATAAATAGACTATATTGAGAATAAACTTAAATATTACGTTTTTAAGACTAATGATAAATGATGAGGTAGAATAGCTTCAGCAGATTTCCTAGCCCTAGACTACTAAATTAAGTTTGCACTGACTTTAAATACTGGTGGCTTTTTAGGAATGAGAGTTTTGTTTGTTTTTGTGATACCAGAGATTGAACTCAGGACCTTGTGCTTGCCAGGTTATCCGGGAATAAGAGATATGTGTTGCTGAGTATCCACTCTTTAATGCAAAGACTTATTTACTTTTTCAAATGGTTCAATCTCACTAACATGTAAGCCCTTACCAGATCCCTAATAAAAGACCAATTTGTAAAACTGGGCCTTTTTTTTTTTTTTTTTTTTTTTTGGCGGAACCAGGGATTGAACTCAGGCCCTTGCACTTGCCAAGGAAGCACTTATTCCACTGAGCCATTTCCCAGCCCCAAAACTGGGCCATTTTAATGTTTTTACAATTTAATAAATAGTTTTCTTGATGAATATAGTCATGAGAGTTGTTCAGCAGTATTCAAGTTATGGTTTTCCTTATTGGTCTGTAGTCTTCAATAAGTGTAAGAAGTTACTGTGTGAAACCTCTGTCAAACTAGAAAGACTGCACTGATGCATCCATTATTTTCAGGACTTTTGGTCACCTGGGCATATTTACCCCAAATAACCTTGCCTCCTTGTGTCACCTCACTCCATTCACCTCAATCACTGTTCCTTACAATACAGAGAAGATTAGCATGGCCCCTGCACAAGGATGACACACAGATTTGTGAAGCATTCCGTATTTTTCCACCACCATGGGCTCCCTCCGCCCATGGAAAGGGGCTGCCCACCCTACAGCCAGGCAGGCCACAAGGCACCCCTCAGAGGAGCCTGCCTGGGAAGCCACACCAAGAGAGGCGGCATCTGGTGTCCAGAGCAGGTACTGAGCAAGAACAGATTTGGGACCAGGGTCTTTTTTTCTAGACAAAAACCTGTTCTGTGGTTCCTGCAAAGTAGTAATACAAAAGAAGAGTTGTTTTACTGTTTACAAAATTCCTGTTAACTTCCTTTCCTTTTTTATGCTTTCAAGAGGAACATAGTTAAAACTCTTTTGGAATTGTTAAAAGTTTCTTTCAACAAGCTCATGTTGTAATCATGTTAAAAGTAAAAAAAGAAAAAAAATCACTGTTCCTTTGGTAATAACACCCAAAGTCGTATATAATAGCAATGAAGGATTTTTTTTTTTCCACCAAGTATTGGCAGGCAAAAGGTGGCTTTCAGTTCAGGATGTGTTACATGGTCCTTCATAAAGCGTAAGCCCATTGGCCTAATGAATCTTTCATATTTAGGTGGTTTCTTTATAAAGCCATCTCCAAACAAAGCAGACCTCAGTAACCATCCTCTTCTATGCCTTCTTTCTCTTTCCAGTTCAAATAACTTTTAATACTTATTTCTCCTTGGGCATGAACTTTGGGCAGAGGAACTTCCCATTTTCCTGCCTTTTCTCTTTGTTTTTGTTTAATCATGTTTTTGTTTAATCTCGTACTTTTGCACGAGACTGTCCCTCTCTGTCCACCAGGTAGGCAGATGCTGCTCTTTTTATCGTTCTTTTGGTTGGTGTTTCTCTTTTCATGTGTTTTCTTCTTTTGTATTTTCTCCACATACTGCTGTTTGTGGTAGAGCTTAGCCTTCAGGCCAGTCTTTTTCTTTTTTTTTTTTTTTTCTTTCTTTCTTTGAATGTTCATGAGCATCTCAACTTTTCTTCTTTCTCTTTTTCTCATGGTAATCCAAGCAGTACCCATAGTGCTTACAAGTAATTCAGTATATTTGTTCTGTGGCATGATGATAGCTACAGGGCCACCGCGGGCAGCCTCAGGTGCGCAGATATATATCCTAACTTTGGGGTGTCCCAGACGCATGAGCTGCCTCCATGCAGCCAGAAACAGGCAATAAAATTTTATTTTGAAATAAGCTGTGCACATCAGTGTGGCCTCTGGTTGGAGAAATTCCTTCCTTCCATCCTTCCTTCCTTCCTTTCTTTTTATCACACGCACTTAAGATGTACATCCAATATGATGCTTTGACATTCATATATATGGTCAAATAATGACCACATTCAAGCAAATAAACCTGTTTATCTTCTCATAGTTACTGGTGTGTGGTGATGAGAGTGCTTGAAATCTAAACAAATTTCAATACACAAGACAGTATTTCAGTGTTCAGAGGCTTCACGCACACCCTGTCTCACTGCGACTTTACATCCTTCAGCTGGCATCACACCCTTGGTTAGCACTGTTCTTTGTTTCTATGCATCTATTTTAGATGCCACATGTAAATTAATCATGCAGTGTCTTTCCTGCTGTTCTGGTTATTTCACATAATGTCCTCCAGGTTTATCCACAAGCGTCATGGCATCATGAGTTTTTAGTGTTGAATAGTATTCCACTGTGCATATATTACATTTCTATTTGTTCATCCATCCATTCCAACAATGATAACCACTTCAGTTATTTCTACACCTCTGCTGTTGTGAACAATGCTATAACAAACCTGCAGTGCAGATAACCTCTATGAAGTGTGAGCCCATCCCCTCTGGGTGTATATGGTCACATGACCATTCGAGTTCTAATTTTTGAGGAACCACTGCAGTGTTTTCAAACAGGGCTATATGAATCCACGAGCATATTCTTTAGTGCTTCCTGCTGAACCTCTCCCAAGCATTCCCCTGCTCTCCTGATTTTTTTCCTTATCACCTGTCAATGTTCTAGCCTACTGTACTATTTTTAATTAGTTTTATTATCTCTTCATTAGATCCTAGCTTCCTAGGAGCATGTGTTTTTCTGTCTTTTCCCCAGATGAAATCCTTTTGCTAGTAGAGTGTGTTGTATAGCAGATGCTTACTGATTATTGGTGGACATTATAATGTTCAGTGAAATAAATTAGAAGTGCAAGCCTAGATATCACATGGTTTCAAGTGAAACATAAGCATTATGTACTGCAAACATGGATCAATGGATTTTCTTTTTAATTTTAAAAACTGAATCATGAGGCCATAGAGGTCTAGTTACTATGCAAGAAGTAGCTCAGAAAGGACAAATCCCAGCAAGGAAGAAAAGGATAGTATAGGAGATGAGGCTTGGAAAAATAGACAAAGGGTCAGAAGGCAGGTTTAAAAAAAAAAGTTGATTTTGACCCTAAGCACTTTGGGGAACTACTGAAAAATCTAATCAAATCTAAAATTTTAAAAATTACACGGATTCATTATTCATATCCTATGGGAGAGATTAGAAGGCAATAAGAGTGACCCCAGAAGGGCCAGGCAAGGGGGCTACACTCCTGTGTGATCCTCACTGGCACTGAAACAGAAGGAAGACGAAGTGCGTGGGGAAGCGCGCTGAGTTGAAGGTGCCTTTGAGACAGCCAGAGCGTGAGCCCAGTGACCCATTGGCAGCAGAGCTGTGTTTCTGGCTTGGACTGAAAATCTAGAGAGTTGAGCACAGCCTCCTTACCTTCGGATGGCCCATGCATGTGTTTATGCAGAGGAAAGAGTGGGGGCCGCAGGACTGAGCCCTGAGGTGTCCTCGCTGCTAGGGGAAGCAGAAACGGGACTGAGGAGGAGGAGGATGGGAGGGGGAGAAAGGCCAGAGTAAGAGAGCGTGTCCTAGCAATGTCCTGAAGAGTGACATAAAATAAGTACTGATCAGGTTAGAAGAGTCAAACTCACGGAATACGTGGACCTGGGGAGAAGCTGAGCTGAGCACACTGACAAGGAGCCCTTTAGCAGGCAGAGTCACTCTGGGGCCCTTAGAGCAAAAGGGTGAGAAAAGCTAAGGTTACTGAAGAGTTCCAAGGGCTCACTGAGTTGTTCATGGTCAAGTTCACAAAAAACAAATAAAGTCCCTCTCCCACATATATCTATTTGCTTGGATCAAGATCTCACTATGGAGTCCAGCTTTAAACACACTGTAGGCTGGCCTGAAACTTGTGATACTCCTGCCTCAGCCTCCCAAGTGTGGGGATTACATTACACATGGGCCCACCACACTCAGCTCTTTGCCTAGTAAATAGCATGTGCTGACCACAAACCTGTGAGCATAGTCCTGAGAAGGAAGCCAGCCTGCTGATATGTGCAAAGTGATTCACTCTGAAGCAGCCTTGTTCCTCCTCTTGCACCAGGTTCCTGATCCCCATCGCCTTCCAGCAGACCAACCGCCCTGTGCCCATGGTGTACTCACTCAATACCGAATTCCAGCTCTACAACAATGAGAAGGTGTTCCTAATGGACCCCAACACATCCGATATGTCTCTGGCAGAAATGGATTACAAAGGAGCCTTTTCAAAAGGTGAGTTACTTCCTCCACCTGCAGAGAGGGGCTCTGCCTGGCCATGAGAACCTCTCTAGTTAGTCTCTGGACTGCCATCTCTGCTCACTCCTCAGCCCTCACTCAGCTCCACAGTGAAGGTTCCCCAGGCCAGATCCACAGGGCTAAGGCTAAAGCAAGGACAGGCACAGATTCTCCTTTCTAGCTATAAAGTGGCACCACTTACCTTGTTCCATAATGGTTAGCAGCATAGTACCATGGAAAAGCAAGGCAAACCTGTGGCACATGAGTCAGTTGTTTTCTTTTAAGACAAAAGATTTTAATGTATGAGTAGGTTTTAGGTTTTGTTTCTTTGTTTGTTTTTTTTAAAACTAAAACTCAATGTTCAGTTTAAGCTTTGGGATTTTGAGATAAGTAAGTGGATTCTGGGTTGCAGTTTGGGCACTCAATTCTGAAAGGCTCACAATCACTTTCTTAGGTGGTGTTTCCAGTCTGGCTCTAGCACAGTGTAAGTGTGCATAAGTTGCTTTGTCTCTCAGTGCCTCCCCACTGTTCCCAGCCTTACATGATGCTAGCCATTTGTACTCATGCCCTTGTGCCATTAGGTGTGCTTCCTTGAGACATCTCATAGGCTAGCTCTCTTGAAGTGCTTGTCTGAACAAAGCCTTCCCAGCCCTCCCTGGACAAGCACACACAGGCCTCCATGTTTCTCACTTCTGCAAAATGTTGTTCATTATATACAGTACGCATTCCATTTTAAAAATATTATCTAATGCCATATATTGTTATTATGCATTTCTTTAGGGCCTAGCCCAACCACTAAGTTCCATGAGAAGTCAGAACATGACCGACCAGATATCAAATTTGCACAATGTTGAGCACAAGGGGCTCAACAAATAGTTGCTAAGGGAATAATGAATTTATCAACTATCAGTCTTTGCTCACTCAAGTATCCCTTCTGCCTCTTTCTTTAATCTTGTGCTGAGTCTCTTTTATCTGAAAAGCACGCTCAAGGGGCTAGGTGATGTGGCTCAGTGGCAGGGCTCATGCTTGGCATGCACGAGCCCCAGGATTCCGTGTCCTGTGCCAACCCTCCCAACACACACACACAAGAAGTGCTCTGGATGAACATTTGGAGTCAGTTGGATTTGTGCTCAAATCCTCCTCCCGTCATTGCTATGGAACTCTGGAGAAGTAACTTACAGTGGGAATAATAATGGAGCTTGTTCTTGGGCTCTTTGGAGGATTACATAAGACAGTGTAGCTAAAGAACTTGGTGCCACAATAGGCCAGGTGCCCACACCAGGCCCATAGCTACCCTACATTCAGTATTTTGTACATGGACTTCCTTTTGTCTACCACACTCTCTCTTTCCTCCCATTCCTACCACGTACTGCTCAAACGTCATCTGTCCTTAAACCCTGCCAGACCACTCTGCAGGCCAGTTTCTGCACTTTACCATGATGTGCCTTCTCTCATTGCGGCCTGAGGCTGTGTCATGTTGTGGAGTTAGTGAAGTGCATGGGAAGCCTGAGTGCCTTGACTCTGAGTCACATGTCCAGCCCTTGCTAAGTTTGTGACTTCATCAAATTACAGATCACTTCATGCCTCAGTTCTTTATCTGTAAAATTGTTAATACTATAAGAGTTACAGCAAGTTTGACACATTAACTTCCTGATAGTTACTTTGATTTTAATAACTTCTTAGCTGCTGCTCACTTCTGTGTCCCCAGCACATAGCTGAGGGCCTGGCACACCGTTAGTGCCTAAGTTCTATTTATTGAAATAAAGAAGCAGTAAATATTTTAAGGACACATGGAATCAGACTCTGCATACAAAACTACTTTTGGCTCTAAGCAAGTACATTAAATCCTACCTAGTCTCTGCAGTTCTTTTATTTTAATTTCAAAATCCCAATTAGTGCTTGTCTATATCTTCAGGTCAAATCCTTTATGGTCGAGTACTTTGGAATCCAGAACAAAACCTGAACTCTGCATACAAACTCCAGCTGGAGAAGGTCTACCTTTGCACTGGCAAGGATGGCTACGTGCCTTTCTTTGATCCTACAGGGACAATCTACAATGAAGGGCCGCAGTACGGGTGCATTCAGCCCAACAAACACCTGAAGCACAGGTTCCTGCTGCTGGTAAGCTCCCTGCTGGTACTGGGACCAGATGCCTGAGGGGACACCCACAGCCCAATCCTGCTGAAAGAGCCCTGCTCTTGGGGTTTTTTACATATAGCTTTCGTTTTGTTTTGTTTTCATTCTCTGGTCAGCTAAATACTAGTACACATTACCAAATGTGATGGTTATGGTGGGTAAGAATGCACTATGATTGATTGTCCCGGTTACTTTTCACTCTCTGGGACAAAATACATGGTACCCAAAATTAAACTTCCTCTCAAGTTGACACAGTGTATCAACCAGTATATTGATGTTCCAGGAAGAGGAACCTATGCCAATGTTTCTCCAAGTATGGTCCAGAGACCCTTAGTTTCCCTGACCCTTGTCCACAAAGCTCACAGGACAAAATTGCTTTCTTAGAACTATGAAATACCTGCCTTTGCATACCCATTTCCTCCTCGGTGGAACAGCATGACTGTCTAGTAGGATTTCAGAATCCACATTGTTCTCATATACTAAATAGCCACAGTTATCTGAGAAGGCCATTAACTCATTCCTTTCTTCCAGCTACACAGTTGTCTGGGACCAGAGTTGAACATATCACAATTGATTAAATCCGGAAGCAGTTAGGAGAATCCCAGTTCTCTTTTGGTGATTTACAAAATCATAAAACTATGCAAGCTCTCATGGGGGTCTTGGGGGGGTAGATAGAGGTATTTTCACTAAAAAAAATCTTACTTAGTTTAACATATAATGAATTTTTAGTTATTATTTTAGACTGAATTAATATAAGTATCTTTTATCAGGTTTAATTTTTAGCATTATAAATATTGGTATATATAAATGACATAAACAAAAGCTCTTAGGGGACATTGGTTTTTATTTATTTTTTATTTTTTTATTTTTTTTTTTACATTGATTTTTAGGTACATAAAGGGTCCTGAGACCAAAAGGCTTGAGCATGTTTGGTTCAGGCCATGATGGTCACAGCACTAGAGTCCTTCTTAAAGAAGACAATGGGTGCCCACAGACAACACAGACCCGAGGAGGCTTTCTCTCCTGACTCAACCCAGAGCAGGCATGGAGACTGCCTTTTTCCTCCCAGGCACTGCACCTACCAATACAGTAGTTCTGTCTTTCTAAGTCTTCATTTCTTTTGTTGGAAATTGTAGGACCGCAGTCAGCCAGAGGTCACAGATAAATACTTCCATGACGTGCCTTTCGAGGCCCACTTCGCTTCTGAGTTGCCTGATTTCCATGTGGTCAGTAGCATGCCTGGCGTGGATGGATTTACCCTGAAAGTGGATGCTCTCTATAAGGTGAGTGTGGGGCAAAAAAAAAGAGAAGCTTAGAACTAAAGTCCACTTTAAAGCTGGAGAAAAAAGGATCACAGCATGTCTCAGAAAAAGTCAGGTGTCCTTTCATACACGGCATTCTTGTTGGCAGATCCTTTGGTATCACTTTTAAGCTTTTCATTCACCTCAGATTTTCACTATCCCTCTCCCTAGTAGATCAAATAAAAGGCAAAACTCTTTAATTTGCATGTGGTCCCTATCGTTGTGTTCACCGGGGTTGTATATGATATGCTAATTTTTCCTAAATTCTGTTAAATTGCCTATACTAAGCCACCTGATTTTCATCAGCATATGGAAAAATAATAAGATGACAAATTGCTACAGCAATTTAAAATAGCAGTAATTACTAGTATTAGACAAGCAGAAATGCCCTAACTTCCAGCAGCAATCATAAACTTCAAACATCAAATTTCACTTTTTTTTTTCTGTCTCTAAGTAGTAATCTATGACTTTTAGAGCTACTACTCTTCAGAAGTTGTTTTGAAGCCATGAAATATTTCAGTGGGGGCAGATGAGAGGGAAATAAAACACATCTTGACCTAACCGCTCAGAGGTGAGGATTCAAGAAGTATTGCAATTTGACCAGTTTTTGCCAAAAATCTAAGTATGACACACAGAGCAGTTGTTTATTTGTTGAATGAGTCAATTCTAGCTGCAGTAACTACCAAATCAACATAACAAACAATTGAGCTCCTTGGGAATATATGTAACTAATGCTGTTAATAAACTGCTGCTCTTGGGCTGAGGAGATAGCTTATTGGAATAAGTGCTTGCCTGGCAAGCCAAAGTCCTGAGTTTGATCCCTCATACCACAAAAAAATAAAAAATAAACTACTGTTCTTAATAAAGACCAACAAATCATAAGCACTCACTTATTGAAAGAGACCATGAAAAATAAAATTTTAGGTGATTTCATGCATAGGTAGAAAAACAGAAAAGAATGTGAGTCACTCCTATTTGGAAATAAAGACCCAAAATAGGTTGTGACTTTACTATGTGTTATAAGACCCCAGCCATTGCTAGTGCTTTTTCTTAAAACCACTTCTCCATTGAGGCACATGGTGGGACTGTCCCTCGCATTTCCCTTCTTGAAGTCCTCTATAGCCGCTGCGGCTGCATTGTTTTTCCCTGTCTCCCTCCTCCTGCAGGTGGAAGCAGGACACCAGTGGTATCTCCAAGTGATCTACATCATTGGCCCTGACACCATCCCTGGGCCACGGGTCCAGCGTTCTCTCACATCCCCACTGAAGCGCCGTCAAAGGGACCTGATAGACCCCAACGGCCAGCTGATGCTTGATGATTCCCTCATTTATGACAATGAAGGAGACCAAGTAAAAAATGGCACCAATATGAAGTCCCTGCACCTGGAGATGCAAGAGCCAATCATAGCTGCCTCTCTGTCCCAAACTGGCGCCTCTGTGGGCAGCGCCTTGGCCGCTGTCATGCTTCTACTTCTGGTATTTTTGGTGGCTTGTTTCATCACCAGGAAGTGCCAGAAACAGAGGAAGCAGCAGCCTACTGAGCACGTTCTAGAGGAATACCCTTTAAATACCAAGGTGGACGTGACCAAGAGGACCGCAGACAGGGTGGAGAAGAACGTGAACAGACAGTACTGCACCGTGCGGGACGTCAACATCCTGAGTGACTCCGACGGGGCGTACGTGTTCAAAGGTGCTAAAGTAAAAAAATTGAATCTGGAAGTCAGAGTTCACAACAATTTACAGGATGGAACAGAAGTTTAATGGAGGAGACCCATGTGTTATTTTTTTCTAAAATCATTTTTATAAAATGGGGGGAAATACTGGTATTTTTATAATCTTGCAGATGAAAAAGGGAAAATTAAAGCTTTGAGTGGCTGGCAGCACACATCACATGCATCAACTCACAACTGAGCTACCTCGTAAAAGAAAAAAGGAAAGAGGCCCCTCCCAGAGTTCTAGAGTGGTTGTTTCCATGGGTCCCTTTAATGTTTCAGCAGCTGCAAAGAGCTCCTCTGTGGGGCTGCTCTTAGGGGAATGAGGAGTTTTGTATTAGGACAGTTAGATTAGCAGACAGAGGACTGGGACCCGATCATGGCAGGGCTCCAAGAGAGCAAGCGGGTGTGGGGTGTTTTCTTCCCCTGCCCCCAACTTTCTCCTACTCAGGCTCTTCCTGGACAACTAAACAACAGGGTATAAATTGCTGACACCCAGATTCCATTAAAAATTCTAATCAGCTCAACAGAAATATTTGTACATTGTTTCCACTTGATGGGCTATGTGCCATGGCCTCTAAGCCTAGTTTGCTTTCCTAGAGCCCTTTCCACCCAGGGAGTGCGGCAGACTCAGGTGCCTCCCCTCACATACCTACAAAGGGGGGGAGCTGAAAGCTGGGTGAGGAGGGACCCGCCCTGAGAAAGAGCACTATTGAGACCCGAGATCGCTGCTTCCTGCTGCCCCAGGTTTTTCCCAGTCCAGTGATAGATAAGCCTAGGTGCTTTGATGGCTGTGGATTTTTTAATTTGTCAGTGTTTCAAGAAAGTAAGTGATTCATTTGAATAAAGCAAAATGAATCTGGGTAGAAAGAGCCCAGATTGGGATGAGCTCAGATGTGACAGACGCATGCTGGTCCTCCTTGCTGTGTGTCACAGCACAGCTCCAGGCACTGTCTCTGGTGCAGTGTTTGGGAAATTTCTCTTTGAGCAGGGGTTCTTTTCTGGTAGCTCGGGTACTTATTTTCACCATATCAGCACATGACAAGACCATAAACACATGGCTCTAAAATAGTATCCAAATAGCCACTTGTCTGTACAGTGTGTAATGTGCATATATCTTGCCTTTGTTTCTTTTTCATTTCTGCCTTATTGGCAAAAACATATGCATGCATATCATGTTTTGAACTGAAGAAGGCACAATCCCATTAATCAGGAGTAAAAGATGTGTGCTCTCCCTGATGCATGGTGAACCGTCATCACTGAACAAATAACAGCCTTCAGTAATATTTGCTAGAGTGACTCGAGCTCTTTGAGAGCATTCCAAACTGGTCACACGTTGGTGCTACAAGCTAGAAAGCAAGAGCCGTGCAAAGGTTCACACTACCTGCTGCACTCCTTGAGAATATTGGCTGCACAAACCCCTACTGAAGCAGTGCCGTGTGCATAATAGGCTCAACAGAACGTCTCTGGGGTGTGTGGATGAATTTTGTTATGGGTGATAGAGCAAGAGCGGAATAAGTTTAGAAAGAGGAGGCAAAAGTATGGCGATGTTGCAAGTAAGTAGAGGGAAAAGGTCACGGTTGTGTTTGAAGTATGAAATAGCCTGCAATGAGGTAGAGAATCATCATTTTACACAGGCATGACCCTAGCAGTGGGCTTCAGGGTGGAATGGAGAGGAAAGTTGCAATTTATCAGCAGGGGTAGGGCTGTGAATTGGCACCTGGAAGAGGAGATCTGGGGGACAGTCACATTTCACATTCTAGGATGAGATTGTTCAGGGAAACAAAAAAGATGAGCCCAGAAATGCCCAACGGGTCAGGTGCTACTTCAGACCAGCTTGGGCGGCTCTGGACAGAGCTTCTCTGGGTGCCTCAGGACACTCAAGGCTGCAGCCTTGACACTCCAGAGGGTGAATGCTGATACTCCTTGGACAAGGGGCCTGTCGTTGGCAGAGTGTCTTTCCTCTGGGCCTGTTAAATATTGCAAGGGCCAGAGTGCTTCCACAGGAGTGCAGCACTCACCTGCTGGTTCAGGTCTCTCTTTGCACCCCCTTCCACTTCCACTCAGTAGGACCCCCACATCATGGGAGGGGGCAGGAGGAACCAAGCACAGGGATGGCAACAGACCTGGGAGTGCGCCTACCACTTCTTGTACAGGTCTGAAAGGACAAGACCAACACCCAGCGAGGAGGAGCTGGAGATGAAAGGAGAGCCGTGGCCCTGCTCTCGGCTCTCGTCCTGCTGCTGTCTGCCCACTGTGTCTGCTTTACAGAAATGTCTGCCCACTGTGTCTGCTTTACAGAAAGCCAGCACTTCTCCAGCACGTGCCCATTTATGAAATAGGAGGTGTTACTGATGTGGGGCAAGGTGTACCTACTCGGTGCAGAGCTGTTCATTTCATTTACATGTCAGGCTTCATCTTAGGGGTCAGATCCTTGGATGACTAAAGTAGATTACCTTTTATTGAAAGCTTTCCTTTCAGCTACCCTGATTTGCTCACTAATGCCTTTGTGTGTGTATGTGTGTTTGTGTGTGTGTGCATTGTTACTAACTTTTGTATCATGACTTCAGGTGAAAAGGACAAAGGCCCTCAGGGGTGCTACTTGCTATCTTACTCCTGCTGTGAAGGTTAAAAGAAATAATGGTCAGCACTATTTTTCTGCCTTGCTGCCTTTTTATTGTCCCCAGGTCTCCTAGAAACTTCCTGCCGGTGCTTATTGTTGGACAGGAAATGGGTTGGAATGTGTTTGCACAGTCTTACAATTTTTGGTCTCAGTCTCACACAGGAATACGTATTCCTGAATGCTACAGTCCTGCAGACTGAGGAACACTATTCTGGTGCTGTCCACCTGATTTCTTGACCCTCAAATAATTTTTGTATTTCCAGTATAAATTTATGTGCTATGAATTTATGATTTCTCCACTAGCATATGCCACTATATAAATTTGTATTAATAAATGACAGCCTGGGTGTGTTTTGTTCATTTTGCTATGTTCTTTCTAGATTACTGATCTCATTAACATATACATTGTCACTGAAATGGCAAAACCATACTACAATTTGATGTAATTTTCTTAACACAACTTTCAGTGTTGAATCCAAAAGGCATATAACTGAGGTGAGAGGGGGCTGCTGAATAAGCTGCAGACACTGATCATCATAGCTCTTCTGTAAATGCCCAAGCAAAGAGAAATAATTGGGATTTCTCTGCATGAAACAGTACGATGATTATCATCACTGTGTTTATCATCATCAGGCCTTCTTAAGATACATGAGGATGGCCATGTCCTTTTTTGCCCTTAAAAGTTTGTAAGGTGTCTATACCTTACCAGGGAGAGGGGTGATCAAAGCACCAGACAAGAGTTCATCGAGTTAAGAAGGGAAGACAGCAGAGACAGAGTGTAACTGAGCCTGGAAAGCCTTGGCACTCGGCAAGCCTGTGCATTTGTGTTTTCTTTACCTAAGATAAAAACAGTGATGACAGGGACGAGCTGGGCTCTGTTGACATATTTGCAAACTGGGCAAGACTTTAAAGTGTTTTCCTAAAATCTGGAAAGGGAAAGGGACACCACATACAAGCCCAGAAGTTCCTGAGAACCACAGCTTAATGTAATTTTCAAATCTGCAAAACTGCCTATGATCGTCCCCTGCCTAACAGCAGACAGCCCTGGAGTGCACTTATCTAGGGTGCCAAAGCTTAGCTATATCAAGACCAATCTATGTACCTTTAGGATTGTCTATAAAAGTGCTCCTACTACCTGAAATTTTATGGCCATAACATAAGAATCTTGAAGAATGAGAGGCAGAAAATGCATTTACTTTCAGCATTTGAAATATCTCACAGACTAAGGTTTTGAAAAAGCATTCTGGGAGGAAAAGGAGATTACAAGCACACTATGTAATAGGTTTAGCTACATGATACTGAGGGTTTTGTAAATACTCTGGCAAGTACAAGGTCTTCAGTTTTATTTCCAATTCCCAAAAAAATAAATACATTGTGTATAGTCTGACATCCATAGTTTTGAATGCTCCAATCCTAATACTGTATTTACTTACGACAATGACTAATAGAGATTCTACCCACAAATTATACAAGAAACTAACCAGAGCCCTTTAGGTTATTCGTAATAACCTGGTAAAACTAAAGATAATAGCCACTTGTATATAGGGAACATTTGAGAATTCATACACATACCAGAATTTCAAATCCATTTGATGTTGCTTCAAAAAGGCCCCAAACTCATATAATCTAGATTGGATGCTTCTTAGGAAAGCTCACCTGATACAATAGATCCGAGCTATTAAAAACTAGCAGAATTTTATCATTAGGCTCATTTTGGCTTAAAGCCATCAAGTTTAAAGATAACTAATAAAAACTTTTGATAGAATCATAATCTCTTAGGAAATTTGCATAAATGGTTCAAAGCTAGTATCAAGATCCCACTAAGGAATTTTTTTTTTAAGAAAAAAATTTTAAACAGATGAAAGTAAAAATAACAAAATGGAGCTTCAAAACAGGATAGCAGGACAGCAAAAATAATCGATTGCATATTGTTATATTTATGGCAGTTTTATAGTAGTTCAGAGTACAAAGTATAGGCATGAAAGGCACAGTCTTTTCAATGAACTAAGAAAAACTGGCTGTATAACTATCTTAGCTATCTTGTGTTATATATGTATTTTTCCTTTCCCTTCTTTCCTCTTCACTTTCTCCCAGTTCCCCCCCCCCCAGCTTTTCTTTTCCTTTGCACAGTTTCTTCCCTATTCATATCTGTTGCACAGGTTGGCTTTTGCTTACTCATTCAGTTTTCACACTGAGACAATGCAACATTTACATATGTGCACCTGATTTATTTCACTTGCAAGTATGGTTTCCAATTGTATCCATTTACCTATAAAAGTTTCAAGTCTTTCTGAAAGGAATGCTTCAACATGAACCAGTCCTTCCTACCAGGGGCTCCCCATGTCAGCATTTGCCACACACATCTGCCTTGCTCTGTGCTCTGGGAAACAGGGATATCAATTGCTGCTCCAAGGCCCCTTGCTCTGGGCTTCCAGCTGTGATTGGCCAAGTCGGAGGCACTGCAGGAATACGCCATGGAGGATCATCCCCTACCCCCATCCTCCACCCTTCTGTGGTCTTCCCCCCCCCCATGCTGAATCCTTCCCTAGCCTCAGGTCCTGATGCACAGCTAGTTTCTGCAGGTTCTGGTTAAATTCCTCCCCTCCGCCATTCAACTGAGGAGGTAGCAGTGGTTTCATACTGCTCCTATTTCTTAGACACTTAATGTCCGTAGGTGCTTTAACTCAACCCTGTCCACAAGTATGTAAGCAGTCTTTTCATTAAACCCTTTATTCAAACCCTTCACCTGTGCCATCTCTCTGCTGCCCAGACTTACACAATCTTGAAGCTCAGTGCCCTGGGTTCCAGCTTTAAGCATAAGTCACACACTTGAACTCAAATCATGTCTGTTTTAAATTGATCCATAATTACAAACGGTATGCCAGTAAATGTCAAACAACTGGCTTTTGTTACTTTTTTAAAAATTTATTTAGTATAGGGTCTCATTGCACAGATCAGACTCATAGCCTCCAAAGTGCTTGGAATTACTGGCAAACGCCACCACTCTCAGTTCTCAATTGCCATGTCAGCATGCCCCTAGGGTAGGGCCAGCACAGCACCTCAGGGATCGAACCCCAGTCCCTGTGCCTGCGTAAGCCAGCACTTTAGTCTGCTGAGCTATCTGGCCAGCATACAACTGGCTTTTGGAGGTGAGGGAGGTCTGATTTGTAACACTAAACAATTTTTGTGTTATATGTTCTGTCACAGCCAATTTGAACCTCCAGCATAATTTTAATGGCTGCAGAGTTGAGAAGAAATATGCAGCACAACAACTTTATGTGGCATTTCACCTCACAAATGCAACAGACTTACATCAAGACTATAATAAAATTACATGAAATTAATTAAGAAATAAGAAGTGAATATATACTAAACTTGTTTTGATTACTCAATTTATGCATCTATCCATCTGCCCACTATCTGCATCCACTGGCTGATACGGAGTCTTGCTATGCTGTCCAGGGTTCTCTCCAATTCTCATTCCTGCCTACTTCAGTCCCCTTCTTAGCTGAACTCTAGTGCACATGATTGTGCCAAGCTTCAGTTTAATTTGCTTTTTAACATCACCAAGGGAACCTGAAGCTGGATAATAGTGTTTAGACAAGATATCATGTCTGCATCTTGTACTCTGAGTAACTATGACGAAGGCAACAATATGTGATGTATTATTTTTTATTGAAGAACAAATAGCAATAAGAGTTTCAAGACAAGTTAACAGGACAGATTAGATAAATGAATATATCCATGTATTAATTATTATAACTGTCCTACTAACCTGTTTCAAATCTGTCTCATTGAAATTTCTTTCTCAATAAAATTAATAAAAAATACATTGTTGAAAGAAATGAAAGGAGAGATTACTGTGTTGATAGACTGGAAGATTCAATACTTTTAGGATGTCAGACTTTCCAAATTGATTTATGGGTTGTTCATAATGTGATAATAATTTGTGTGTTGCACATCCATGCAGCTATGGCTTGAGTTCCTTCTTTCGATGTTAGTGTCTGAACAGCAATGTTCCAAGCTGCTTGCTGGGCCAGTCATGCATACAGTTCTCTAGTAGTTCAAGCCAGGGGGAATGTGTTAATACATTCTGATTTATAATCCTAGTACATTTCTTCTGCTGAAATCAATAAGTTGATTCTAGAATTTATATGAAAATGCGAAGCCCTAAATAAAACAATCTTTCGAAAGAAAACAAATAAAAATGAATGTATAAACAATCAGCTTATAAAATCCCTACACTGCAGATTATATAATTGGCTTTCACATGTGGTATAAACCAATTCCAGGACACCACTATAAGGTCAAACACACATTTAACATAAACCTTTGGCAATTGGTTTTTCTCTCACATTTAGCATGTATTTCAAATACAGCAAAATAACTTTCCTCTAAAATTTTATGTTTGACTCTTAAATAGTTGTGTGAGCAAAGAAACAGTGACAGGAGAATTACCTTCCTGTAAAACTATAACAAAGTCCCATGCTTTTCAATGTCATGAACATTTCATCTATAACAATGTTTCTCATTTTTTTTCCCAATGGTTAATAACTTGGTTTCCAAGATCCTAATATCCTCACCTAATTGCTTTCTGAAAAGTCTCATCCCTTGGGAGAAATAGTAATTTTATAATATGCATGGTGTGGTTCAAGTCTAAAGAGTGATAGTGAACAACTGTCACAACTAAAAACACAAAGCCATTAACGTGTGTGCAGTGTTAAAAGCCCATGCTTTGAAAACAAAGAAGGTAGCCAGTGCCTCTGAGACCATTGACTTCTCCGTGTTGACACCACCTATTATGCATTTCCTTCTGCATATAAATCCAGTCCACAACCTCATAGTTATATGCCTGTAGCACTTACAGAATCATTCTGAGTCTGATTCTGAACTTGCAAAACAGGAGCCCCACACCTAATTGACAGCTAGACATCAGCACATGAATAGCTCATGACCCACTGTGGGTCATAACTGAGGTCTCAGTCAATATTTCCCATCCAGGTCTATAGTAGACTCAGGATTTCCAGGATGATATGGGATCTATTGTATCTAGGCATAGTGGTGCAGGCCTCCAAACCATCACCAAGGGAGCCTGAAGCTGGATAATAGCAAGTTAGAGTCCAGCATGCACAACTGACTCAGCAAGACACTGCCTGAATGTTTCAATAAATGAGAGAGGTGACTGAGGATATAGCTGCGCAAAGGCCCTGGGTTGAGTCTCCAGTAGCAGAGGGCATAAAAGGTCTGCAGTGGTGACCACTGAATGGGAGTGCAGGAGGACATGCGTGATGCTCACATGTCTCTCTTGGAGAGCTCAGCACTGCAGATTTGCAGCTGCCCAGGTCCCAGAACACTCACTGTTTAAATAGCCCACCTCCTAGCTTTCTCCATTGAAAGCCCCTTATACTAGTGGTTCTCAGACTTGAGTTGGCCTAGGGTTACTGGATGTGCTTGTTTAAGCAACAGATCAGGAGGAGCTGGGAGCATTTGCATTTCTCCCAGTATCCAGGTCCCAGGACCCCGCCATCAGGACCATGTTCCAGGTGCTGCAGCTGGTCCAGGAGTAGGGCGTGGTGCTTAGTCTGAGTCAAGCAGCTTCTACATGGCTGAACAATCCCCAGATTTCATTCCTGAAAGACAAGAAACAATCTGTTCTAACCACTAAATTTATAAACCCAAACAGAAGTTCGAAATATCTAGACGGCCATTCAGTAGTCCTTCTGCTTTTCTTTACATTCCTATGTTCACTAAACATTTCTCAGAATAAAAACAGAAGTGAGGGAATCTGTATCATGGTTAAGAAACATAGAGCACACAAGGAATTCTTTGAAATGATTGTGTCCACTACCAGTTCAACTGTAAGGCCTCCTGCCATTGTCCCCATCTTCTTTGAGTTCCTCTTCTAAAGCCTTCAATACCACAAACCCTTTCCCCGGAATATAGGCAGTATATGAAAACACCAGGCCTCATGTATTTTATAAAAGATTTTATGTTTCATAACAACCCAGGATACTTTCTTTCACTATCTATTAAAAACATTTTTAACACAGAGGCCCAAGTTTGATCCCTGCCTTGCTGTGCCGGCCCTGCCCCCGGGGCATGGTCAGACTGGCATTGAGACTGGGCATGGTGGCACGCATCGGTAGTCCCAGTACTTGGAAGGCTGAAAGCAGGAGACTCTTGAGTCTGATATATGTAGTGAGACCCTGCAGACCCTGCATACCCTGTACAACTACAATTTTTTTTTTTCCAGTACCAAGGATTGAACTCAGGGCCTTGCACTTGCCAGGCAAGTGCACTTATTCTACTTAGCTATCTCCCCAAGCAGATAAAAGAATTTCATTGCCTATCACATTTATAGTTTTTGCTTGGTAGTTGCTTATTGGTAAAGAATAAACCTTATTGAACAGGGACTATATTAATTGGAGCCATAACAATAGGAACTGGAGAATAAGGTTGTTTTTGTTATTCTGTAGATAAAGTGGCATCCTGAGGACCACACAGCTTCTGTGTGGCAGAGCTTGGACCTAAACCAGTCTCCTGATTCCTAATGCACATCTTTTCCCCTTCACCAGTGTGAATGACGCCAGCATTTACTGACCATGCCTGGCAGCATTTACTGAAATAAAGAACCCATGTTGGCTCTCAAGTGACCAGTATGTGTCTACCTGCTATCATGGGCCTCAGATGAGCAATACTAAGTAAGATAAATTCAGATCACAGCAGCTCTAGACTCTGAATGCCAAAGGAGCTCAGTCCTTAGTGTTGTAGCTCTTAGCTTTATAGATCTTAGTGTTACAGCTCCCAGCGACTCCCAGTGGCCCCTACAAGGCTTATGGTCTCACAGATAGTGTTCTGGAAATCTTCCTTCAGCCTCTATTGGCTCTCTCTCACATTGGTGAGTGCTGGAGAAAGAGCCTAGCTTTCCCTTTTATCCAAACCTAGGTCTTTTCATTGGTACCACCCACCCCCTGTACGTGACTTCTGTCTTCAGTCAAACTGTGTCACCACACCCAGAGCTGTGCTAATTCCAATCAATGTACTAATGTAGCATCACACACTTTAAACTGCTCCTAAGAAAAAAAAATTCAGAGAACAATGAGATAGGCTGTCCTATTCAGGAATTAATTGAAATAATAATTTTAGAGAATAGTCACAGGAATGAATGGACACGAATAGAAGAAAACATAAAAAGAGAGCAAACACAAGACCTAAAAGATTTGACCCAGACCCAGAACTCTCTGCAAAGAGGCTAGAAG
>PVKA01002888.1:0-88220 GCA_004027165.1 Ctenomys sociabilis
TTATTTCCTCTATAGCTTTCTGCTGTTGTTCCTTTGCTGCTGTATCTGTTACTTCATTCGTTGCAGCTGAGCTAGTGTCCTCTGCCCTTCCTGATGGACTCGAGGTCTGGGATTGCATTTTTCCCCTTCTCTTTGTCATTTTGTATAGCACTGATCTTTGACCTTTGGTGTAGAGCTTTGGTGCAGCTATAACCTTAGCGTGTCATGTGATTCAGGTGCCAGTCTATTAAGTTTGAGATTTTCCAGGTATGCCTATCCTGGGTCTAGCTGTTGTGTTCAGTTCCTTTTTTGCTGCAGCTCCTTTGGTTCCCCTCTGTTGGTTCCCGGGGTCAGCCCTCCTGTGTCAGGCAGGTTGTTCCCCAGGTGGGTGGGTCTGGGCTTTGGTGGGTCTTCTGGGCTCACAAGAGGATAGTGGATGATCTTATTCACTGAGTAGGCTGTGCTGAGCCGGCCAGCTTGTGCTGGGTCTGGGTCTACAAGCCATAACCTGAGAAGGCTGGGAAAGGTCCCTCTGGTGCAGTGGGCCTGGAGCCCTCACTCACATGCCAGGCTGTGCTGGGTTTCGGTCCATAGCGTGGGACCGTGGATTGCTGAGAAATGTCCCTCTGGCGTGGCAGGCTTGGAGTTCCCACTCCAGGCCGACCTGCACTGGGTCTGGGGCTGTGGGGTGGGACTGGTAATCACCTGGAAATGTTTCTCTGGCACAGTGTGCCTGGAGCTGTCACCGGGCCACGGGGGGTGGCGGGCAGGTAATCCCTAGGAAATGTATCTCAGGCACGATGGGCCTGGAGTTCTACACTCACTGACCTTTGATGCCCAGAGAATCGGGGAAATTCCCACTCAATCAGTGGGCTTTAGGTCAGGGGATCCGGGGAGGTGTTGGTGAGTGGGTCCTGAGGTTTCAGGCCAGTCACTGGTTTGGAGGGGTTGGGGCCAGGGATCCGCGTAGCACGCGTGGGAAGAAGCCAAAGGCTCTCCCTCAGACTCACCACACTCTCACTGATCTGGGAAGCCTGGTAAGTCCTGTAAATTCGCTGTCGCTGGGAGAGCTTGGCGCGGGATCCAGGAGGCCGCTGGAGTCAGCACTGTCTCAGGCCGATCCCTGGCTGTGCGGGCGTGGGCAGGATGGAGGAAGATGGCGGAGTTGGCAGCGCTGTCTCTGGCAAGTCTCTGGGGCTGGGTGGGCGCGGGCGGGATAGAGGAGCTGCTCTGTGGTCTTTAGCTCATAGTGACCCAAACTGGGCAGAGTGTATCAGTTCCATTCCATTCACCTTACCCAGCCAATATTTCAAGACAGATATAAAAAGACATTTACTGAAGTATCAGGAAAGTAGGAAGCCAGAAAGAGTCTAAATATCTAATATGAAACTACTTTAAAATATATTATGCTGGGGCCAAGGAGATAACTCATAGGCTTAAGTGCCTGCCTGACAAGCTCAAGGTCCTGAGTTTGATACCCAGTCCCGTGCGAGGGAATAAAATTCAGATATATTACACGGAAGAAAAAACAAAGTGTAAAGAGCATGTATAATAAGAGCACCTTAGGTGAATACAAAATGAGTTTTGCATATACATGGGAAGATAGATAATTATATTTATTTCCTTTCATAATATTTTAATGATAAATGTAATCATTCTTAATTTTGTTTTTATAACATTATCTCAAAGTCAGCTTGACCATATGTTTTAGTGGGCATTCCAAGTCTCTTCCCAAAAGGCCCATCTAACTGTTGATAACTTGGTTTCCAGGTTTTGGAAAATGATCAGGTTATGTGGACTATAGCTTCATGAAGTTGATGAGTCCATTGATAAATTAATTCATTAGCTGAATGAGCTTATTACGAGGTATGGTGGAATTAGATGAAACATGTCACTGGGGGTGGTTTTCAAAGTTTTTTTTTGTCCCTGGCCCCTCCCGTCCTCTCCACTCTGTACCCCTCGCTGCTTCTGGTTGCCATGGCAGCGAGTGAGTCTCCTTGGTGACATCCTTCCTCCATGCTTCTCTGCCTCATCTTGGGCCCAGAAACAATAGAGCCAAGTGACTGGGAATCTCTGAAACAGTGAGTCAAAAGAAATCCCTTTTCATTTAAATTGCATTTTGTCACCTTATCAGAAATATGACTAACACCTCATTCCTTAGGGATTTTTCTAGGCTCTTCCTCTTAGTTATTTTTCTCATCTCTGAGACAAAATACCCAACACCCACAAGTTAAAGGACATAAGATTTATTTCAGATCACAGTTTTTAGAGGTTTCAGCCCATAGTCAGTGGGCCCTAGCAGAAGAGAAACACTCCATGGCAGGGTACAGAAAGCAGCAGCAGCATGCAACAGCCTGTCTTCCTCTGGTCCCTTTATAGTCCAGCCAGGGTGCAAGCCTATTGATTAGAGGTACCACGCAGACCCAGGGTAGGGCTTCTGTCATGTACACTCAGAACTATACCAAACTCATTTCGTTATCATACACCTTAATCCACCTTCATACACCCTAGATCCAGCCACCTCTGAAAGCCTCACATGTGGACCCATGAGGCTTTGGGCTAAGAGAAAGCTAGATATAAGCCATAGTACCACAGTAATATGGAGTTGTGCAAGCTATGCCCTAAACAAAAGCATCCAGTCCAGCATACAAGTAGAGACTGATCCCTAGTATAAGGGATGCTTATTTAGCTGCAAACCCTGCCACTGGCTATAGCTACCCAGAGGCTGATATCTGTTTAATTCCCATATGCCACCATGTGAGGTGGCGGCGGCTCTGTACAGCTCTTCATTTTATCTTTTACTGCTGACCACCTTCTATTTCCACCATAGCTTGACTGGATCCTTGCTCTTCACCTTCACCTTTCAACCTGCCTCAAACCATCCCTCACATCCTACCTGCCTACTCCTAGCCCAGGATGCAGTCAAGGTCCGAACTCTTCCACTGCCAGTCTAGGCTGGAACTCATGAAACCCTCCTGATCTAACACACATGAAGTCAAGCAAATGCATTCCTGTCACTCCAACTTCTGCATCTGGGCTTGCCAGTATTTTCATGCATAGTTCATAGATATTGACTATCCATCCAAATGTCAGTACATATTAGCAAACATCATTCAAAAAGGAGATGCTCACCAAAGTAGGGCTTTGTGGAATATAATCTTTTAATACAGCATTTTCCCATTTGCTTGAATTAAAATTAACTTGTACTCTTTATTTCATGCCTACTGAGTAAAACAGGACTGAAAGAGGGTGGGGAAGAATCTATCAGAGATCAAATTGACCAGAGATCAAATTGTAATATTCTGCATGGAAGGAAGGCTGAGTCTATATTTAAAGCTATATTTATGTTACTCTTTCCATTTTAACACATCCACCTTTTTCCAAAACTAAAAATTCTACCTCAAGCCAAAGCAGCTTGCCTTTGAAATGCTTTCTTACTTGTAAATTTATTTGTGTGTGTGAGTATGCATATGTATTAGTGGAATTTATTTTGCCAAGTATCCAAACTGTCTTCTTTCTGTAGGGGGTGGATTAGCTACTTGGATCTCTACACTTCAGCTCAGTTTTCTTCAGCCTTCAGGAGGAATTTTATAAGCTTATCAATTTTTAGAGTGTTAACACTAAATACTATTATACCTTCTTACATTAAACTACAAACATAAGTGAAACTTCGCATTTTGACTGATTTACAGAATTAAGCTTCTAGTAGGATGGGGACTTTCATTATTTTATGTTTCTTAGATATGGTGTGGGGGGTGGGAGGTTATGTACTGGCACATTTGATCAGAATAGTATGCAACCATAGAGCAGTACTGCTCCTCACATGACAGGATTGAGCTCACTTATTTTTATGATTATTATTTTTAATGTATTTAGCACATGGTCTACAGGGTCTCACTACACACTCCCAAATGCTGGGATTACAGGCGTACACCACCATGCCTAGTCTCAGTGGCTGTCTCAGCGCACCCCGGGGATGGGGCTGGGACAGCACACCAGGATTGAACCCCAGTCTCTGCATCTGCCTAAGCAAGGCACTTTAGTCCCCTGAGGTATCTGGCTGGCCCAACTCACTTATTGTGAATGGCTCTGCCCATATGGCTTCTACTTTAAGAGGTATTAAGTAGGTCGCTGTGTTCTAAACTATGAGAAGATTGGAAAGCAGTGTGTTTTCTGTTTTCTCTTTCTTATTTTCCTCTGGTCTCCAGGCTTCATATAATCCCAGAGTTACACTTGAAGAATGGCTAAGAGGCCCGAGTTTTATCCATAATACAGACATTGGATTCTGCAGGTAGCTTGTGACTCAGCGGACGATATTGTCAGGAAGGACATGCCAATTTGAGAAGATGTGTTTTCTGTTTTTAAACTATAGTTTTATTTGTCAATGTAAGAGTTTTAGTGAGAGTTTGAAATTCAGTAGAGAGGGAAATGTAGGGGACAGAGACAATTAGGTAATGAGAAAGGCATTTCATAATTTCATCAAGAAACTGATTCTTCTCATCCTTTATCACAACTATATTTTCTTTTTGTGTGTGTGATACAGTACTAGAATTTGAACCGAGAGCTTTACGCATGCTAGGCAAACATTTGACCAGTGAGCTCTGCCCCTAGCCCAGGCACACACTCTCTTGAAAAGCACTAAAAATATCTCCAAGTTCTAATGAAGTAGAAAATGCCCAGCACCACCACTACCCACAAGCCAGTATACTTCAGCTTCTTAGTTGCCCAGGTAATAGCTCCTGTTCCTGTTCTCTGTGCTTCTGGTCTCTTAGAAACAGCTTGCCACTGTGATGCACATTGTATAAACTAATCCCCAGCTGACAAACCATTCTTGCCCTGTACTTCCTGCTTGCTTATACCACATGAGCCCTAGACCAGCAGAGATCAGGGCCTGATATTCTGGGAATGACGTTGATCAGCATCCATCAACACAAATAACTCTGCCTCCACATCCTGGGTTTTTGTTTGTTGGTTTGTTTAGTGTTTCTGCTGGCCCTTGCACTGACAGAGAGTGATGCCATGCAGAGGTGACAGGAGCTGTCCTGTGATTAGAGGCGGCTGTGTTAGACAGTAACCCATTCACTGCTTCATGCTTGAGAGCATGAGTGAGCCAGGTGGGACTGGGTTTAGAGCCAGGATCTGCTACTTCCTCAGGATGCAGCCTTGGACACAAGACTGACCCTCCTACCTGTGAAATGGGGCTCATGATACTGCTTATCTAACCAGGTTCCCAGGCAAGTGGTAGATAGTAACACAAAAGATTTAACACACTGCCTAATAAATCATGAACACTCAGTGAAATTTTACTTATCCTGCTTGAGGATTTGAAAGCACTTTAGCTAGCAAGCTAGCTAATCCACCTAGAACTTGTTTTTTAATAAATACTCTCTTTATAGGATGTATGTAAGTAAACATCAAACAAACCCAGGTGAAGTTATCATAAATTCTGCACTTGTGATTGCCTAATTCTGTGAGGAGTCACTGTTTTGTATTATCTGTATTAATATTCCCATTCATTTGTACAGATAATTGAGAACCGAATGTGTTGGAAAAGAGGTAAGACCTGTAATGCCCAAATGGAACTTATTTAAGGCATGATTACAGCTAGGAAACAGTCTGTAAAAATAGCTCTTGTCCTCAGATCACACCCCTTGTTCCCAGGGGTGCCTTGAAGGCTTCCTGACAAACAGGCTGCCCTCCTGCAGACCCAGGGTTCTATTCTGCCTCACACATCCCAGCACAATTGCCAGCTGAGTGCTAATTGCAGAATCTTCATTACCAGGGATGATTGAAACTATAAAAAGAACCCAGCTGAATTTTTCACATCCTGCTGGGTGAGCAAAGGCTGGGCTCTCCTGTTCCTGCCCTCCTCCTTCCCCCACCAATTATCCTGTCCATGTGTGTGGTCTGGCTTCTGCAGAAAGCTCTGGGCAATTGAGGGACGTTATCTCTCTTTTCCTCCTCCAAAACTCCTTCCCCAGGAGTTAGGATGGTGACCATGACAAATATGTCTGGCCTTCGTCTACAGCTACAGAAATAGGAGGTTCATTCATTTCTTACCCTTGTTACTTAAGTTTCTTATTCAAACTTACCTAGAAGTGAGCGAGCATAGATAACAAACATTTCTCCTTGGTCCCTAGGTCTTTGTGACAACCTATTGTAACCCCAAGCTGCAAATTAGCCTTTTTCTGTTACATTTGTTTCATCAATGAACATTGATAGGGTATCCACTGAGTGCTCAGTGTTGAGTTAATTATGGTGAAGGGGGATATCCAGAAGCAAAAAGATACCAAGGAAATTAAAACTATTGGGAAGGCAAAATTAGATAGGCCATCTCTTTGTTCTGTAGCAAATAACTTTGAGAATCAAGGGAATGATTCTTGCACATTTTATATAAAATTTATGAAAAACAACTTCAGTTGTATTTGTGTGGGGGTGTCTTGATACCTGGAAAAAGAAAAAGAAATGTCTGGAAGTGTGTCTATGAGAAAAGTCAAAGAAAGCTGAGACATTAGGTAAAATGCAAGTGCAAGAGCTTGAGTTCAATCCCCAGTTCTGAAAAAAAAAAAAAACAAATGAAATTACTGAGGTTGGATCTTGGTTTTGCACTGACTGTGCCACCTTGTCCATTTTATATTGGACCCTCAATTTCCCCATTTATGAAATGAGATGGTAATTGTACTGTCTTGACTGATTGTGAGGAGTAAATAGCAACAGAGGTTGCACGTACAAGTGTTCAATAAATACAGCTCCTTAGTGTTAAAATATTGGAGGAGAGGTGTGGAGAAAAGAAGTCCTGGAGGAGGTGAGACATAAAGTGAGCCTGGATGAATGGAAGATTGGGATGGTTGGACAGAAAGGCTGGGACACTGAGGTTAGGAGGCCTTCCTAATTGAAGGCAGAGGAAGCTTCAGCTGTTTTGCAAGAGAGAAGGTTGTGCATGTAAGGAGAAGCGGGGTTGCTTAAGAAGGGGACACGTAATAAGGGGCCTCAAAGAAACCACTAAATTTCTCATACTCCCCACATATACAAACATTATCAATATCCACACTACAGTGGTACATCCACTCAGTCAGTAGTCAACATGTCATTATCTCCTAGTGTGTGATAGTCTACATTGAAATTCATTCTTGATTTTTGAGCATTATATAGGTTTAGATAAATGTATGATTTGTGCTTTGCTTAAAAAAAATCTTTTTGTTTCTCTGCCCAAAAAGATACATAGCAGTGAAGGTAATGAATCAAACAAGTCAACAAGATCTCCTGCAGGGCAGGCCAGATAGCTCAGCGGACTAAAGCACCTGCTTAGGCAGAGCATAGCTACTGGAGTTCAGTCCCCAGCCTGCCATGCTGGCCCTGTCCCCAGGACGTGCTGAGATGGTGATTGAGACTGGGTGTGGTTGTGCACACCTGTACTCCCCATGTTTGGGAGGCTGAGAACAGAAGGATCACTATGAGTTGGATCTACTTAGTGAGACCCTGTAGACCATAAACCAAATACAAGGAAAAAGATCTCCTGAATATAACACCTTCAAAAAAAAAATCAGATTATACAGGTATTCCCATGAACTTCAAAATGTCAAAGAATGGAGTCAACCAAGTAAATTTACCTTACCGATATCAACAACTGTCCAGATGGAAGCTGAAGTAAGATACAAAACATATGATAGTTTTGGGGGCCAGGGAATTCATTGATTACCCATAAATACCAACCCTTCAGAGAAGAACATTTCATAAAAGCAGCAAATTGAACAGATCCTGCTGAGACTGCAAGGTTCCAAATGTTGATTTTTAGTTGATAAGAGGTCAATTCCTCTTTATAAGTCAAAATAGAAGAAATATTTTTTAATATTATTCATAGAAAACTGCCTAAAGGATCATTGCCCATTCCACCATTACTGAGAAATAGGAAAATTGAATTCAAGGCAAGTAGAGGGACTATATACTAATATGATGTGATTCTGAAAGGACTCTATGAGGAGGAATGAGTGGACAGTAACAAAAGCTACAAAGTATCTGGATGTCCATCCCTCTTCCTTGCCTGTCAAACAAGTAAAATGCCTAAAAAATTAGCCTAAGCCAGTGCCTCAGTTACTTTTCTCTCCTTGCCAGGCAAAATACCTGACATGCACAATTAAAGGAGGAAAGGCTTATTTAGCTCACAGTTAGTGGAGGTTTCAGTCCACACTCGGCTGGCTCCAAGGCTGAGCCAGCTGCACATGGCAAAGGGCAGCAGTCCATGGCAGCAGAAAAACAGCAAAAAGCAAAGGGAGGAGCAGTGGCCGTGGCAGCTAGCAAGCCTCTCTCTCATTAAGTGGCATCCAGGCTCTCTGCCCCAGGGTGGGCGGAGCACTCCCACCCATAACCCCAGCTGTGGATCATGAATTAATCACAAACTCTAGAAGCCTGCCCCAGTGACTGCATGAGGCCTTGGGGGGACAGCTAGACATAATCCATAGCAACTACTGTCTAACACAGAGGTAAAGGGATGCTTATAGTATGGGGCAAGGTTGCCTTTTGAAGAGGAACAATCAGGACGTTCAAACCAGGCACAGACTCACTCAGCTGCTAGCCTGAAATGCCTTCCCCATCCTCATCCATTAGAGCCCATATGAATGAGACAAATGGGAGTCTGAATTTAGACTTTCTCCCTCTAAGGCCAATATCTGCAAAATAGTTGTCACCTATAAGAGGAAATAGAATGATAGTACACACACGCTCTCTCTCTCTCTTTCTCTCTCTCTCTCTCTCTCTCTCTCTCTCTCTCTCTCTCTCTCTCACATACACACACACACACACACACACACACACACACACACACACACTACCAGACAATTGAGGAGTGCAACCACTAATTGAAATAAGTTAATAAACTTAGTTGTCCAGACAAGATGGAATAGACTATAAAAACTGAAATGACCATAATATCACAGACAGCTAAGATATTATTGTTTGAATGACTTGTTAAAATGATTAAATAAAAATACCAAATTGGAAATATGTACGAGTTTAATTAAGGAACTTCACTGAGGAGAGAGATAACAGAATGAATACAAATGTGAATTTGTGAGTGACAGATAGATTGGAGGAACTCTTTCATAAGCCATCAGGAAAGAAACACTGTGATTAAAAAAAATAGAATGAAAGAAAAAAGGTAAACAGAAAGACTGTGATCACCCGCCTGTGACAATGCACAATTGGCCCCCCTCCCACTAATGTAGAGCTTGATCATTCTCCTTAATGTCATCAAAGGCATAACAGTAATGATGATGCAAGCGAAATGCACGTTAAGTCCTTGTTTCCTGGGGGTGAGGTAAGACACACGTGACTGAGACTTACTTTGACAAATGGGATGTCAGAGAAAATGAAGCACATGCAGACTTCGTAAGGACTCATGTCAAACACTCTGCAGCTCATGTGAAGAAGCCTAGGCCAGCCTGCTTGAGGGTCAAAGACAACATGGACAGGCCTAGGTATCCCCATTATGCAGGTGATCCTTGTCCCTGAATTCTACTTGGCTTATTAGGCAGTGGCCTTATAAGTATGCTTCCATGAGATCAATGCCAACCACAAAATCATAAGAAATTATTACCTTAAGCCATAAGGTTCTGGAGAAATTTATTATATATGCAACAATAGAAAATTGATGGGGGCAATGAGATACTATCCTAAATAATAACCTAAATTTTCTAGACTAAAAGATTTTTGCTTGAAATTAAAAAAAAATTTAGATGGAATGCCAATGCCAAAAGTAGAAGAAAAGAAAAATTCAAGTAAGATTTCTAGTATAATATAAAAACTTCAAAGTTCAAAAGACAATTCTAAATTGTACAGAAAGAATGTATCGCTTGCAAAGTAACATGAATAAGTATGATATCACAATTCCCAACTGTGACACTAACAAACCAACGAAACATCATTTTCAAATATTAAAAAAAAGGGACTTCTAATCTATAGCCAAATCATCTTATGTGAGGAAACAATAAGGATATTCTTGGGTAAACAAGCGTGTAGCAACTTTAACATACAAGTGACAGAAGATTAGGGCATGGCAAAACCAGCTGGGGAAGTAGCATGAGCTGGCAATTAAAATCCCAAAGCATGTGCAGAATGGTTCCCAAGCCCTGTGTTTGGGCATTGCATGAACTCGGGGCAGGGTTTCCACAGGACGGTCAGGAATTGACATCAGCCTGAGGAATGGGACCTCACATTGTGCAAGTTCTGCGAGTTTCCTTGAGTTCTGAACAGTACCAAAGGACACAGATGCCAGGCAGAGCTTGCCATCATGGCTTTCCTCAGGACAACCTGTCCTGCTTCCTGCAGGCCATTATTTTACCTTGCTCTTTCTTCTTTCACTCAGCCCTAGCTCACTCTGCAGAGGCAATTTCTCCCTCACTCTTCGCTTTTACTTTTTCAAATCAACTTCAGCACTGCTCTTTGCTTGTCTCAGTCAGTATTAAAATGAGAAGAACCTGGAATCCAACTCCAGAAGGAAAATTGAGCAACCTGTAAGGATGGTGCAAATAAAAGACAGAAGAGAAATAAAACAGGCCTTTGTTACTCCGCTTGGGAGGACTGCTTAAAGGGAAGCAAGAATCATCTGCCCCCAACCCCCAAGGAGATCTTGGGTTTTTATCATGTTTTCTTTTATTATCAGGGTTGAGCTGGTGGGGTGGGCAAAATAGCATCCTGGGTTCTGACTGGGGCACACAGAATGAGGTTTTAGCAGGTGACTGAAGAATTGCTGGCACCAGAAAAAGGAAGAAAAATGTCATAGCTGATGCAAGGAAAGAAGAAGAAGGAAATGGGCCCTGTGCTACTGTTCTTGGGCTTCCACCACGTTGGATCGCTGCCATGATGACTAGGCAGATTTTGTGCATGGCCAGAAAGCCATCGCAACCCAAAACCCAATAACATTTAACTAGTGAGCCACTCTTAGGAGATACCCAGTGACACAAGAGACACTTAAAAATGCTCTTGACCAAAGCGGAGCATTGGTGGTACATGCCAATAATCCCTGGATTTGGGAGACTGAGACAGGAGGGCTGCTCTCAGTTCAAAGACCATCTGAATTACATAATAAGACTTTGTCTTAAAAAAAAAAAGTTCTTGATCAAAAGCTAGGTTGATTCATCAACCTAAAAAATTTTAAAATGTAAAGAAATACCCCAAACCAACATTTTTCTTTACAAATGTAAGGTTGACAAACCCTTGGCAAGAGTAAGGGAGGAAATTTGAGACAATATAAAGAAATAAAATGCAGAAAAAAGGAACAATAACTGGAGGGAATATCGACTTTAAATACAATGAAAAGTCCATGATGAAATCTATGTGCCCTAAATCTGATAAAGTAGATGAAATGCAGAGAACTACCTCAAACAAGATTGCAGAGGCAAGAATAAATGGAAAATATGAATCAAGTATTATAAATTAAAGAGTCACTAAAAATTCTCTACCTAACACATACATACACATGTAGACATGCAATTCGCATAATTTTTACCTAAAATTTCAAGGAAAGGATAGTCACTAGTTTATTGGTAATGCTTCAAAAATTCTCAGATATTGAAAGCTATATCTAATTTTATGAGGCATATATAATCTATGTTCCGAAATTAGAGGACCACAAAGAAGAAAGTCCTCTATTCTAGCAAGAACCAGCTGAAAATATGTAAAGCAATAGCCACATGGTAACAAATTATGTAAGAATTAACCCAAGGTTGAAAAATTCATAGAGAAAAATGTAAATTGTATGAAGCGCATAAACGAGTAGGCACAAATAAAATGATATACCGTACTCATAGATGAAAAATTTAAAATTATAAAGGGGTTATTTCTCCTTCAAATTATTCTACTAATGCAATTTCTGCAGTATTTTAAGGCCTTAAATATGTGCACATGAGAAAGGTCTATAAATAGTAATGCAATTTTTAACCCAAGTGAATATCAAGAAGGAATAAAATGACAGAAAAGTGGCAGAATTCATTGTGTAAAAATTAAGCATATAATACAAAATTATGTATTTTATGTTAATTTATTTAATAAAAATTGTTATGGGTTCTCAACATAGAAACCAGACCTGAGTCCAAATTAAAATTTAAATATGAGCCTTTTTATTTCTAGCCCAGGACTGCTTGACTGTGCTCACACAGGAGTGGACAAACGGCCAGGAACCTTGGAAGTATAGAGGTTTTAAAGGTAGAAATTGCATCCTGTTTGGTAAACAAATCTGTCATTTAACATACAACAGTACCTTTAGGGGCAGTGTGATTATTACTCAGTGTGTATTTTTTCTCAGAGCATTGTTTCCTGGGAACTCCCAGTCTATTGATGATTATCAATTGTACACCAGGCCTCCTTGCGGTCTTACAAGGAAGCAGCATCACAGAAAGTTGAGCAGAGTAATTTTTTACATTTAGTTTTACATTAGCTCATCACATTACTTTTACATTAACCCTTTACAAAAATAACTATACTGATGTAGGGACAGGTAGGTGGCTTCTAGTCAGGGAAAAAATAGTTTTTTTTTAAGAAATTAATAGAGATTGTATTCATTATAGGGTGCACCTGTATATGATATATTTTGATATCTTTTTTTTTTTCAAATCCCTATCCTCCCTTCAACTCCTCTTTCCCTCCCTATTTACATTTTGTTTCCATTTCATCCTTTTAAAAATTGTTCTTCCCACTTTCTTCCCTCCCACCCCAAGTTCCTCTCCTATAAATGATTTGTTTTCATTTCATAATATCTATTGTACATTTGAGTCCTTATTTGCTCTTTCAGTTTTTCACAACAGGGACACAATGCAGTGTCTACATATCTGAATCTGATTTATTTCATTTAAGAGAGTGTTCTTATGTTGTGCCCCTTTGCCTAGAAATGTTTCAGCTTCATATGTCTCAACTCCATTATATATAAAAATATCTTCTGTATCCATTCCATGTTTGATGGGCATTTGACTTATTTCCAAGAGTAAGTTATTATAAACTGTGTTGCTGTAAACGTAGGTGTACATATATCACTGTGGTATGATGCTTTTAATTATTCTGGAAAGGTACCAGAGGAGGAATGGCTGGGTCAGATAGAACCTCTAGTCCTATAGATTTGTACACAGGTACAAATTCACCATGATGAATATGATAATTATGAGTATCTAAAATGTACCAACAACCTTGATTTAAAGAAATTAATAGAGAATCTTATTGAAAACATCTTATGCTTCTACAGGTAGACTCTATAAGTTAGACCAATTAGAAAAAAGAAAGAGAATACATTCAGATACACTACACAATTGCATAAGAATTTATCGGAGAGGCTTGAACAAGCAAGAAGGAAATAAAAAAACAAAATAGACCAGAGAAACCAGCCCTCTCTCCCACTTCTGATAAAATCAAAGGAGATAAGGGGCAGTGACCTAAAGACTCTTACCTAATATGTAAAACACACACACCTACTGTTAGGGTTTGTGTCTAGTTGTCCCCAAAGCCTCACGCAGTGATGTAGAGTTTGTGATTCACTCATAATCCACTAGAATTATGGGTATGAGTGCTGCTGGGATTATGGGTGCCAGTACAGCACCCAGCCTGGGGCAGAAGGCCTGAATGCAACATAAGGGATGCAGACTTGCTCTCTGCAGCCATTGTTGCTGTTACTCCTCCCTTTTGCTTTTGCTGTTTTGCTGCCTTCCGCTGCCATGAACTGCTGCCCTGTGCCACGTGGAAGTCTTCTTGGAGCCAGCTGAGTATGGACTGAAACCTGCAGTAACCGCGAGCTAAATAAACCTTTCCTTCCTTCATTTTGAGTGATGGGTATTTGTCCCAGCAAGGAGAGAGGAGTAACTGAGAGCCCTACACACATATACATGTAGGTTCTCACTTTGACATCACTGTATTATTGCATCAGCAATTTACACTTTCTCTTTATTTAATCATTAATGTTAATTTACCTTTCCATAAGGCTCCCACCTCACCTACCTAAACTTATACATGACAAAGGGACAGGAAGAAACCAAATGGCCAGAAGGAATGTAGAAAGAGCTGCCCAAAGTTAGGATCAAAGCCAGAAAACCAATCAAATGACAGCAACTTCCAGGTACCCACATGCGGAATGAGAGAAATCGCTAATCCTAAATGAAAAGGACCTGAGGACAAAATTCCACCAGTGTTTGCTTTTTGATGCTCCCTCTTCTTTTAGAATAGCTGTCTATCTTCTTTTTTTTTTCAACCTTTTCGAAGTAATTGACCTTTTTGGGAGGATTACAGGGTCTAACTATGCAGCTTGATCCTCAAGCCACAGCCTTCCCAGGGCTGGGGTTATAGGCATGCACCCCCACACCTGGTTTTGGGGCCAGCACAGTGCATCCAGGGCTCCAGGGCTGGCCCAACATGCTGTACTGGGGACTGAACATGGGACTTTGTGCTTGCCAGGCAGACACTTATGCCACTGAGCTATCTCCCCAGCCCTAAATGATCTCTTATTTTAAATTCTGCTTCTTTAATTCATTACTGTTGCAGAATTTCCAGTCCAGGATCCCAGTGGCTATGTGTTCCAGCAGAGCAGTAGCACAGCAACGTGATATTTATAATACTAGGAAGGAAAACACGTGATGGTGGCCTGGAGACATTGAGAACAGCTGAAGTCTCAGAGAACTATGAAAATGCAAAGACACAATGATGATCTTCAGCACCGTCCTGGGGGAGTATCAGTGAGAAGAGCCTTTGTATTAAAAGGGCAGGAGGAATTTCTGACAAGGAATATAGAGTGAAGGAGAGAACAACGTTGAGTATTGTGATGGGAGATGAGATTGGTAAAATGGGTTAAAGGAAGACTCTGCAAGGCCTTTTTGTTCAGCCTTCATCTTAAAAATGTCAAGTGTTGAGGCCTCATTGAAAATGAATTAGAAGAGAAGTAGACCAGTTAGGATAACTGGAGAAATACAAATTAACTTTTGTAATTTTCAGGCAAGTAGTGATGAGGAACTGAACTAACTCTAGGAATTGGGAGTGGAAGTGCTGTAGGCAGCTGAGTTAGACTGAAATATTACAGACAGTGAGACAGGGCCAGGCCCTTAAGGAGACAGTATGGAAGACAAGACCTTGTAACTGAGGGAGAAACAGACACTGCAGCTGTTGGCCAGACCTCAAGGCAAAAGAGTAAACTGATGCAGCCCCATACTACCCTAGGGACTGGGATCAGGGATTGATATTATAAATAGGCACTAGACACCTTGAGGAAGCCAGAAAGAGCCACTGACCCAACTACCAGAAGAGCCTCTGTTCCTTGCGCAGGTCTGCTTGTTACATGACTCGCTTTCCCACTTGATCCCAATTTAATCAATTTTACCTGAACAGTTGTACTTGTGGCCTTGTTGGCTGACCATAGTTTTGCCCCACCTCATGTGTGATTGCCTATGTTTTCCACCTTAGACCTCCCTCACCTCATGGCTTTGTTCTATACAAATCCTTAGAAAAGACAGATTCTTGGACAACCCACTTGGGTCCCCATCTGTCCCTTTCTTAGACAGAAGCTTTCTTTCTCCCAATAAATATATTCTGCTCTTAAACTCCATTGTGACTTCAGGCCTCTGGCCTACCCCAGCTCACCTACTTCACCCCATTCTCACTGTCACTCACCCTCAAGCCCCTCCTTTCTTCATGAATGAATAAAGTCCAGTTCAGTCTTGGGTCAAGGCCTTTGTCCTGCATAGCCATTATCATGGCTTGACTTAGGACCCCTTGGGGGCCCTAACTACATATATGCTTTAGAGTCTTTATTCTCGCCATGGGTTGAACTGGGTGTGATAGGTGTGTTGGGATTAACTTTGATGGAATTCCAATCATTACCCATGGGATTAAAAATATAAACTTTTCAAACCAAGACAAGAACCAGGAAGACTTGGTAGCAGCCTTAACCAAGACAGAGAGTTCAGCCTCACTATTTCAGCCTAAAATTAAGTTTTAAAATATGTTTGGCTGCTTGCAATTACAGTACACATATCTGGTGGACAACTAGGAGGGATATTCTGGAACTTGAGAGAAGACATGATTAAGAATGCCAGATCAGTAATTTGATCAAAGTTTAGGAGAGTAATTAAAGCTATGATATGTTGAAAATTTCACAGAACTGAATGTGGAAGGTAAATGTGGGTTAGCTGAGTTCTCCAGAAATCATGGTCCATAGGCAGAATTCAGTCCTATTTTTGAGAGGCACAGGGGGTGCTGGAAGAACTACAACCACATTTGGCAACTGTCAGAGCATGTCTACTTTCTGTGGCATGGTTTCCTTACTGACTGACAACCAGAATACATAAATATATGAAACACATCAAGCAGGCAAATATACCCTGTTTAGAGCTGCCTAAATATTTAGACATAGTCAAGCAGTGACAGATATTATTGAGAAATTGAAATTCTAATCACTACAGGCGGTCAGTGAAACAAAGAACAGCTCTCATTGTATCCAAGATACACTGTCAGACTTGGGTTTGTCTTGTTACTTCCAGAGTGAGGAATGAACTGGTCAACATGGTACAAGGTTCTCTAACTAAGGATTGTACGCCAGCCCTTCATTCTCCTTTGAAAATTTTCTTCTCATGGTGTTACTGAAATCTCCTGCCTATGCCAACATGTTATCGGGTAACTACTAAAAATGGCTTTCCAAATAAATGTGATTGGGTTCTGGTTTGCTCGGCTCTCCTTCTGGAGTTGGATTCCAGGTTCTTCTCATCTTAAAATTGACTGAGACAAGCAAAGAACAGTGCTGAAGTTGATTTGAAAAAGTAAAAGCAGAGAGTGAGGGAGAAACTGGCTCTGCAGAGTGAGCTAGGGCTGAGTAAAAGAAGAAAGAGCAAGGTAAAATAATGGCCTGTAGGAAGCAGGACAGGTTGTCCTGAGGAAAGCCATGATGGCAAGCTCTGCCTGACATCTGTGTCCTTTGGTACTGTTCAGAACTCAAGGAAACCCGCAGAACTTGCACGTGTGGGTCCTGAGCAGTGGTGCTTGGATCCCATTCCTCAGGCTGATGTCAGGTCCTGACCATCCTGTGGAAACCCTGCCTCACACTCATGCAATGCCCACATGCAGGGCTTGGAAACCATTCTGTGCATGTGTTTTGGGATTTTGTAATTAACAGGCCATGCTACCTCCCCAGCCAGTTTTGTCATCCCTTCATCTTCTGTCAAGGGTATCTCACTGTGAGGGTAAATTCCAGAAGTAGACAAAGGGCAGGGCACAAGTGAAGTTAAAAGAACATCAAATTTGGTATTAAATATCCAATTGAGTTCAAGTCCCAGCTCCACCGGTTGGACACAGCCTCCGTGAATCTGTTTTGTTTTGTTTTGAAATTTTATTATACCAGCACATGTTGGCTACACACAAAGCTTACATTCATCTTGGGGAGTAGATCCATGTACATAACACATCTTGATTCTTTTTTCTTCCCTTTTTCATCTACCTCCTTCGCTCTGTCTCTGGATCACCTTTGCTCATTTGCATTATTGTCATTATTCATTTAGTTCATGTTCATGACATCTGGTCCTTACATTCCTCGTGGGCATTTGGTACATGCACAGCACACATCTTAAGAATTTCTACCTCTCCTTCCCCTCCCTGCTTTTTGCCCTTGGTCTCTTGATCCCTTTCCCATTTACAAAACACCTATCTTTCTGCTTCCTTCTATCAGTCCTCTATTTTGCTCTTTATTTATACTTCGCCTTACTCAAATGAGAGACACCACGCTCTTCTCTGCAGAATAAGAATGCTTGTCCATGCCCAGCCTACCTCACAAGACATGTGGGAGTCATGAGCCAACGTAGCAGGGCTGAGCAAAAAATGCAGGGTACATTTAAATTTTAAAACGTATGACTGTACAAAATAAAGATTATTTTTTCCCAAATAAGGTAATTTGTACAGATTCATGGAATTAGGAGTGGAGCATATTGCTTTGGAAGCCACCCTCTAGTTAGCTCCCTATAGATGGGAACATGCCCATTTTATAGATGAAGAAATTAAGGCCCAGAGAGGAGAAATGATTTGCTTTTTTTCACTTGGTTAGTTTATTTTGAGGTACAACTTCTGGAAGCAGAAGTGGAATCCAGAAGCTTCTGTCTAGTGCAATAGGTGCAATGCTGAGTTACTGAGAATAGAGGCGTCAACTGCGTTCCTAGACTTATGCTTCCAAACTGTGAGAAATAAATTTCTGTTGAATAAGCAAAAAAGGAAAAAAAACAAAGAAGAAAAGAAAGAGAGAAAAGGGGGTAAGTTGTTGTCAATCCCCCAGCTCTTCCTCATCACTTCTCACACACTGATCCCGCCATGTTTTCCACTTCCTGAGCCCTTCCGGAAGCCTCTGTCGTTTGTTCATGAGGTGATGTATGCATGGTAAATGCCGCTGCTGAGCACCATCCCGCTGAAAGGCAGCTCATGAAAACCTGACAGCGCATTGTCTACGTTGCGTACCAGAGCTGACGCCCTGAGACTGCCGGCTGTTTCCTAAAATCAAAATGATCATTAAAAACAAACATTCGAATGGACTCAGGACCTTAAGGCTTCACCACAGCCAAGTAAAAACGCTCATGAATGACGACTTCCAAAACTGCCTCGGAGACTTCCAGAACAATGGACTGAGGGCATTTGAACTGAGAGGAAATATTTTGAGGGGAATTAATGACAATGCACGTTTCACTAGAATAATTTTTTTAAAAATAAAGCATTCACTGTGTTTTATGATCACACCTCACGCATCAGGGGGTTTTGAATTATGTCATCAAGCTTCTGAGCTTCCTCATGGGTCCCTCAGCAGCCACAGCTACAACAGGGCAGTGGGGGTGATCTCAAGTGGCAGGTCCGTGGCTCCTGAATGCCCATGATACCACTGCTGCTGCATTTTCATATCTACTGAGGTTCTAAAGAAAATTTTGTTTGAAACTATATTTGCCTCTAAAAGCAGCCTAAGACTGGGTGTGGTGGTAAACACCTGTAATGTGGGGCTTAGGAGGCTGAAATCAGAAGAATCACTATGACTCCAATCTAAGTAGTGAGACCCTGTAAACCCTGTACTAAGTACAAAAATAAATAAATAAAGCAGCCTAGCTGGGTGCAAATTATAATTCCAGAACTTGGGAGGCTGAGGAAGGAGGATCACTGTGAGTTCAAGACCAACGTGGGCTACAAAGTGAGTTCAAGGCCAGCCTGGAATTGCATATCGAGAGCCTATCTCAAACAAACAAGATAGATAAATGAATAAATCCTTAAAAATCACCACCTATCTATCTATGGAACACATATAAACATGAATTATCTTTTTTTTTTTTTTTTTTTTTTTCAGAACTAGGCATTGAACTCAGGCCCTTGTGCTTGCTTATTCCACTGAGCCATCTCTCCAACCCCAAATATGAATTATCTTTACATAGTAAATTCATAGCCCTTGATGAACATTAAATGAAAAAACAAATATCTGAAATTGTTCTTTTGGATTATGTGTGCACTGTAATTTCTAGTATACTCTCTTGGTCTTCATTATCAGATAATTAAGAATTCATTGTGTTTGAGTTTTTATTTTCATAATTAGAACTTAACTGCCAGGACTACTGTACATTACTTCTATAAGATGATAGACTTACATTGCCTGCATCTGTGGAGTAGGTGCTAGACAGGGGGGGCTGCTACCATCTTCCACCCATCCCAGTTTTACAGTGATTCCCCACTGAGCGATCCAGTAGAGTGGGAAGAGGCAATATCCCAGCTGTTCCCCACCAGAGAGGCACTATTCCGGAGACTGAAATCTCCCTCTTGATCTGGAGTTCCTGAGGGAGAATTTAATTTCTCTCAGTTTGGGCACATTGCTTCCTATCATTAGGCCAGGTTCGATTATAAAAGAGAGTATCAGGGGCCAGAAATAGGTTTTCTACAGACAAATCATGAAGGATTTCTTTCTGATGTACCTTAATAGGGATCCCGAGAGCTCAAGACCTGAATAATCTATTGTACTAATCTGCTGTGTAGCAGGGAATGAGTTCATAAGGGGAAAATTTCAGATCTCAGCCCTCATGCAGTCATGAGGCCTCATGATCTTTGGTTTAGAAAGTGCACCAGGAGCACCAGTGAGATAGTTCAGTGGACTAAAGGCAAGCTTAAGCAAGCACAGGGACCTCGGATCGCCAGAACCACACGCCACACCAGCCCTGCCCCCAGGGCAAGCTGAATCAGCCACTGAGTCCAGGCATAGTGGTGTATGCCTGCAATTTCAGTGCTGGAGAGGTTGAAAACAGGAAGATCACTAAGAATCCAAGCTGTGTAGTGAGACCCTGCAACAACCAAATACATTTAAAAAATAAATGAAAATGAGAACACCAATAATCTTTTTTTTTTTTTTTTTCCTTTTGGTGGAACCAGGAATTGAACTGTGGTCCTTGCGCTTGACAGGCAAGTGCTTATTCTACTGAGCCATCTCCCTGGCCCCATCTAATAATCTTGATGAGGTAAGCTGACCATAGAAACAGGAGCTAGATAATTATTTGTGTATAAGAATATCATAAATTATGAGACCCCCTTTTTTTAGCAATAACACTGAGAAATCCCAGTCAGAAATAGGAGGAACATTTAAGGAAGCTCTTCAATTCTTAATTATCTTAAGTCTGGAAAGACTACAGCGCTTTCAGTCAACATCTCTCTAGCCAGAACATTTTACATCCAATTCCCTCTTGCGAGGTCTGTCCTTACTTCCACTGGTGTGTCTTGCCTACAGTGCTACTCTCTCTAATGCCACTTGATCATCCAGCCAGAACTTGGGGCAAAAGAATTGCAAATTTTTTCATTTGTATTCACCAAGTAAAAGGGAGGGTTGGGGCAATGTTTCCTAAAGCAATAGCTTCAGTAGTCCCTTGTCATTACAGTAAAATGATAAAAGGTTCTGGTCACTAAGTACTGGGTCCCTATATCACGTAGCTGCTGGGGAAGTTGGCGTAACCTCATTTAAAGTTCAGTAGGAAAGATATTCAGGGTCCTGTGGCGACTAGCCAGGTCCCACCAGCTCATGTCCTAGACACTTGGAATGAGGAAAGCTTCAACTATAGGGTAGGGTGAAGAGAGCAGAGGCTGTTTTGTTAGTGTTACGCTCTGTGTATAGGTGTCCCCCTCAAAGCCTCCCGCAGTCAAGCGGGCGGCTTCTGGAGTTTGTGATTGATTATTGTGAGTGCGGATGCTGCACCTGCCCTGGGGCAGGTAATCTGCATTATAATGGAAGGTGGGAAGAGAAGCTGCTGCTTGAGCTGCTGCTACCCATCCCTTGTGTTTTCGCTCTTCACTCTTCGCGGCCATGAAAGGTTGCTCTCTGCCATGTGCCATACTGCCTTGGAGCCAGCTGAGTATGGACTGAAGCCTCCAATAACTGAGCTAAATAAACCTTTCTTTCCTTCAATTTGGGTGTCGGGTATTTGTTCCACCAATGAGAGAAGAGTAACTAAGACAGGCTGACTTCGAAATTTCTGGAACCCTAGCAAGAGCTTTAGTAGATAGTAAAGCAGACCAAGAATTACCCAAGTAAATGGACTTACTTCCTTTATCATGAACATTTCAGAGATGCGTTCTCACAGGCCTGCTGCCCTCAATGACTCAAACCCAAATGTTCTTAGGATATTTCTAAGAGTCAAGGCTGCATAAGTTGAAAGAGCTCCTTTGCTGTATGAGCTAAGGAGAAAAAGAAAGACTGTGGAAAGAAAATAATGCTAGCGGAAAGTCTGTCTGTGCAAGGTGCTTCCACAGTGAGAACCTGGAAGGCCTGGCAACCTGCCGAGTCCATTGTTACTAGTGCCCATTTTCTAAATGAAGAAACTGGGAATTAGTGAGGCCAGACACTGTGCCTAAGGCTACATCACCAGTAAGGCATGGAAAGGAAACGTTTACCCAGCTATTGCATTCCATTAACTGTTATTACTGCCTCTTAAATAAGGTTTGGATCAGTCTTTTGTTTGCCACTTTCCTGGTCATGAGCCTAGTTTAGGTTCTTCTCATGTTACGTTGGCATTGGGATGCCATGTGGCTGGTCTGCTACAGGTCCCACTATTTCTGCTGTTGATTTCCGTTGCTCCATGCTCCACCCCAGGCCACTATTCCATCCCTCACGCTTTGCCCTCGTGACCTGCTTCCTCCTGTTTTAAGTCCCAACTTAGAACATCACATTCTTCACACCGCAGGCACAAGTTCTTCCCTTGGAGCACCACCACAAGCACAAACCCTTCTGAACATCGATTAACTATCATGATTGGCCTGAAAGGGCGTGTCTGTTTTGTCACCCTCTAGGAGCTCTATATGGACAGGAAGTAAGTCTCTGTTCATTCATCTTTTCTGGCCCTTACAATGTCTTCCTCAGAGTATACAATCAATAAGAAAGAATGAATGAAAAATTTAAAAGTTATTGAATGAATAAATAAAACTTCAAACAGTGGTTATCTCTGACCCAAAAAACTGTACTAACATGAAAATCTTAAATCATCACTACAATGTTAATGTATTTTGTAAACACATAAGGAACATGAAAAATAATTATAGAGAATACTCTACATGCAAATTTTCAATTTAAAACAGAGAGTAGTATTCACTTCAGCTTGCAAAAAGTACACAGAAAAACATGGTAAATTATTTTTATGTAATACTTCATAATGGTTAAATGATCTCATAATGTGTTTTTTGCTTGAACTAAACAGCAACCTAATTATCAAGCCGGGGAGGAGCTTCTTATCCCCTTTTCTCAGATGAGCAAAGCAAGGATTAAAGTCACAGCTGCCCAAAACCAGAGAACAGAATCCAGGAATTGAGTACAACCTCAGCTTTTTTTCCCTCTCTACTGGATGACCTCTGAGAGCAGACTTCCATCATCCCATAGTGCAAATGTCTTGTGATTTTCGTTGTTGTTGTTGTTTTGTTTTTGGGTTTTGTTTTTTTTTTTGTTTTTTTTGCAGAACCGGGGATCAAACTAGACCCTTGTGCTTACCAGGGAAATGCTTATTCTACTGAACTATCTCCCTGGCCCCTGCCTTGTAATTTTCTAGCTTAACATTCTCACAGTTTTCTTACATCCTTTCCTGACAATAAGTGGTCATTACAAGAGGCCAAAAAACTGAGGACAAATGAACCTTTCCAGAGCAGGGCTCCATCTCCATGACTTTTCCCGATCTTCCTGGCCAACAGCTAACACTACAATGCAGCTGTTCCTGTCTCAAGCTCTAACTTCACCCTCCAGCCAGCTGTGCCCATAGAGCCAGGGAGGGTAAAGAAGGGGGCAGAGAATCAATGAATGAAGAGCAGTAGAAAGAAGAGGCTGACCTAGGTCCAAGCTGAGACTCTGCTTTTCCATGTAGATATCTAATTCTTCCAGCATGGTGGTAGACACATTGTCCTTGCTCCAAAAATTGTTGTAGTATCTTTGAGGAAAATCATTTGCTCATATGTATAAATGGTCTATTCTTAGGCACTCCATTCTATTCAAATAATTTATTCATTTCTCCTGATGCTGTCTTAATAGTGTAGTTTTATAATAAGTCTTAAAGTAAGGTAGCTTAAGTCCTTCCATTTTGTCTTCTTCAGCATTTCTTTATGTATAAATAGGAGCCAGTTTGAGGATTTCTACAAAGACCCTGGAGTGATTATCATTAGAATTGCTTTGACTCTTTAGCCCAAGGTAAGAACTGGCACCTTTGCAAAACTGAGTCTTCCAACCCATAAATATGTTGGAAGTGCATCTGTCCATTTATCTAGATTTCAAAAATGTTTTGCAGTTTCCAGTGATCATGTACTTCTTTTGTTAAATTTGTTTTTAAAAATCATTTTTTTTGTCACTGAAAATAAGGTTATAAGTTTGTTTTGCAATACTTGGAATTAAACACAGGGCCTTCACATTGAACTATAAACACAAGACTTCTTTATTTTTTATTTTGACCCAGGGTCTGCTCTCTAAGCCTTTAAATTGTACCACCTGGGCTTGAGCACACGATTCTCTTGCTTTAGCCTCGCACGGTGCTGTGATTAAAGGCATGTTCTGCTACTCCCGGCTTGGGTTTTACCATCTTCTTCTACCCCATTTGACCTAAGAGCATGTGTGAATTTACCTTGGACTTAATAAGGTTTAAATGTGAGAGTCCCTCTTACAACAGCCCTTTACTAAATGTCTAGAAGTAGCCTAGTAGTTTCGTGTTCTTTTTCTTGAGCAGAAGCTTCCAAATTTTAAAACTACTAGACTACACAAAATTTAGATCTCTTCTCTGCCTGATAGTATGTGCCTGGTCTGTCTTAGGGCCTCAGTCTTCTTATCTGTAAATCTGGGAGTATTATATCTGCCTCCTCAAATTTTTATGTGATAGAATGCACCTAAACTCTACTATTTAAACCATGTTAACAATTATAATTCTGTGCCATTAAGCACATGGTGTTGTGCAGCCATTCCTCCTATTTAGTTCTAATATGCTTCTGTGGTTCAAAAGGCAAAGTTACAGCTAATTAAGGAACCACTCCCCATTCTCTCCTCCTCCAGCCCTGGCAACCACTAATCTCTCTGCCTCTATGAAGTTTACTATTCTGGATATTTTGCATAAGTAGAATCATACAATATCAGAATGCGTCCTTTCATATCTTTTTTTTTGTTCGCATAGCATTCGTAAGGTTCATGTATGTTGTAGCTTGACTACATATTTCCTTTCTTTTTATGTCTGAGTAATAGCCTACTGTAACATTCCATGTTTTGTTTGACTGTTCATCTGTTGATGTGCATTTGGTTATTTTCACTTTTGGGCCATTATGAATAGTACTGCTCTGAATGTTTGTGTACAAGTCTTTGTTTAGACACCTGTTTTCAGTTCTTTGGGGGTACATATCCAGGAATGGAATTACTAGGTCATATGCTAATTCCCTGTTTAACTTGTTGAGAAAACATCAAACTGTTTTCTCTCCTGGGCTTATTTTGAGAATACAATGAGCCAACACATTTGTAAAGCTTTTAGTATAGTGTCTGACAGATAGCAGGAATTCGATAAATTGTTGCTGAAAGATAGAATTCTGTCCAAGTTATCAGTGCTAGAATACATCTGCTGCAACATGTGTCATATGTTGAAGGGAACAATTACTGCATTCCTCCCTTCTTTGGCATGGAGTGGCTCCCTTAGACTAACAACCTGTGCCACTTGTTCCAAATCTTTCCTCCCTCCTTCTAGCAAAAGACGTTTGACTTACAATCTGGAAGGCCAGACTGGCACATTCTTCTCAGGCCATTGCGCTCTTCATTTGGCATTTGTGTGCTTTGCAGAACATGTATTCTCACTTCCTGTGCTCTTCTATGCCACAATTTTAAGGGGCACATCCTTTTTCTATAGGTCTGGGGTTGTTTACCTCTAAGGCTGGTATGCCAGAATGATAGGTAAATTTTATCTGGCACATAATATTAAACATATATGCCTGATAATGGATCTAAACTATCTTCTTTAAACACCTTGTATAGTAATGATTGCATTTGTAATTTATGCCTATCAGAGCCATTTGTCTTATATAATTGATTCTGTCATTGGTAAAGAAGAGATATTGCCAGGCATGGTGACACAAGTCTGTAGTTCCAGCACTTGGAAAGCTGAGGCAGGAGGATTGCTCTGAGTTCAATGCCAGCCTGGCTTACAAAATGAGTGCTAGGTCAGCCTGAATGACATAGTGAGACCTTGTCTCAAAAAAAGGGAGGGGGATATTATATTTTGTCTCCCTCCCTACCAAAAAAAATATATGGGAAACCTAGAAAAATAACAAAACTGCTTCCAGTTCCCAAATTCCACCTCTTGTCTAAGTACATTAAAAAGCAAAAGCCTTTAAATTGAGATCAGATATAATTTGCTACTACTGCTCTTATTCAGAATCTTTATTTTGTTTATTTAATGTATTTAGTACAGGGTCTACAGGGCCTCACACACAGATTAGACTCATAGTGATTACCTGCTTTCAGCCTCCCAAGTGCTGGGAGCACAGACCCATACACCACCATGCCCAGGCTCAGTCGCTGTCTCAGAGCGCCCCACGGGCGGGACTCACACAACACTCTGGAGATCAAACCCTTGGTTCCCTGTACCTGCCTAAGCAGGCACTTTAGTCTGCTGAGCTGTCTGGCCAGCCCTTCTTCACAGTTTTTAATTCTTGCATCTTGGAAAAGTCAGATTTAAGAAGAAAGGCTTTGGAATAGTCCATGGTGATGCTGTAGTAAACTCTAATACAGAAAATGCTTTGGGCCGGGGAAATGGCTCAGTGGAATAAGCTCTTCCCTGGCAAGTGCAAGGGCCTGAGTTCAATCCCTGGTCCCACAAAAAAAGAAAATGCTTTGAAGATGCATTGTGGAGACACTTCATCTTAGGGTCCTTATATTTTAAATTTCTCACCTTGAGGTGGCCTTTGTTTTTTGCACTGAATAGAGCATCGCATTATATTCCTTCTTTTTTCTCTGGGTTGAGTATAGAATTGATAAGCAGTGAATGTCTTCTCTTTAATTCAATTCAATAAACCTTTATTGAGCACCTGCTATATGCCAGGCACTGTGCCAGCATTCTGATGGAGACTAAGATAAGTAAACTTCAGTTTCATATGCAAGGAGCTTTCAGTGTAGTGACAGATAAAGAAAGACAGTTATGTAGATAAACACAAAGCAAAACTTAGCTGATTTGGCTTTAAATGGTCTTCAACCATTTGGTTTAGATGATTAAAATCTAATACATCTCACCAAAGGCAATTTAATACAGAATTTTTATTTCATTATTATTCTCATGCTAGTTATCCTTCTGTTGGACTAAACTTATTTATCCCTTTGGAAAATGACAAATTTTCTATAGCTGAAAACATACCCACGCCTATTAGACTAGATTATTTGTTCATTTTGTCTTTATGAACCAATTATTTAAGTTTATTTTTTTAATATTTTTGTGGCTGTCTTTCAGACGTGTAGCAGGCAATGGCAGGCGAATGAACAAACAGATGAGGAACAAGACTCAGAATGGCTGAACTTCAGTTTCATCTCAGACATATTCCTTTGAACATTCTTCTCCTCCATCTCACTTCCTAGGGGTTTGGATCACAGTGTCTCAACTGACATGCCAAGCAGATTGAAAGGAGTAGAAAGGAGTGACATCCCCAGAATCTGTGTCCAAGAAAACCCAAGTGTGAGCATAGCCTCAAGGACAGTGATAGGTACACTCAAGGCTCAGTGACAGGCAGCTGCAGCAAAATGATCTAGAGTGGGACCATGCAGCCTGATCGCTCAGCTCTGCATTCTTGCTTCCTCCCCTGTGGACTGTGTGTCCTTGGGCAAGTAAGGTGGCTCGGTGTTCTCACTTGAAAATGAGAATGCATCACAGTGCCTGACTCGTAGGCTCGGCATGGGGAATAAAAGTGAGTTAACATTCCCAGGACGCTTAGAGCAAGGTCTGGCATGCAGGAAGGACTCTGGCACATCAGTTGAAACATACTCATGACTGTAGAATACAGAAGGAGGGACATAGAGCAGAGCCCCAAGAGGACACACAGAAGGCAACATGAGGAGTTATGTAATGACACAAGAGAATGGATATGCATGCTGGAAATGAGCACAGGTCACCCTGTAGCAGAGTAAGGTGGTGAGCCCATTGCAGAGTGTGGATACAAATCACCAATACCTGCCTATTTCCTATTTTGTATGGCCTAGGGCAACCTTCCGGGCTCCTCTGGGTACCTCTAATTCCTCTCATGAGAAACAAATGAAAACAGTGGTACATAAATACCAGCATGGCCCCTGGCCAGCTCAGTGACCTAGGGTAAGTTACTTAATGCTGGGCCTTGATTTCAACTGTTCTATGATGGTACTAATAGTTTTTACTTTATTAATACTGTGAGATCAGGGAATGTGTTTAATTCAAGAGGTCCTAAAGTATTTCTTCATACATAAAGGTGTTTTATGAACTTCATAGCCAAACTTACCAGTAAACATAAGGGATTATTATGACCTTCAAACTCAGCTACTGTTTTTCATTTAGATATTGACAAGGTCCAAACATTTTCTGTCTTCATCCAACTGATTTTTGAAACTAACTGAGAATCTCAGTAAAGAGATCTCATAGCTTCTATCCCTCCTCCCTGTGGGCTGACTTCCTAGCTAATTCTTTCCCTCTGGATAGCTGTAAAAGCAAGAACTACTGCCAGGACAGCTCTTATCAAAATATTTTAGCACTTCTGCATCTGGTACTGGCCATAAAATAGAAGTGAAGAAACACTTATGTAAAGCTTTCAGAGCTGTGAAGGAAAAAAAAAGAGAGCTCTTACTTTATTGGCTCTGGTTCATATATCTCCAGGACAGCAAGGAAAAAATAACTTGAAGATTTAAACCAAAAAGGCATTTTGTGAAAGAAACTTAAAGCTCTAACATGGGCACCAGCAGCTAAGATAAACAGGGGAGAAAAAAAAGTGAATGTTGTTGAGTGAATTATCTCTCCCCTGGGTGCGGTGCAGCTCTATGTACCGAGTAAGCTAATGAGCCAGGCCAGAGGGAGAGCTCAGTGATCCAGATGCAGATGGGCTCTCCATGCAGTCCTTCCCACCCATGCTCAGCTGCTGGGTTGGCATTCCACATCTGTACCAAGAAGGCCCCTAATCCCAAACCTCTTCCTCCCATGTTCTTCTGCAACCTTGCTCTTTCTATCCCAGCCTTTCTTACCATGTCATAGGAAATAAATAATAATGACAGCATTCACATAATAGTTACTGGACATGTACCATGTTCTGGATCCAGGATATGTAAGTAAGACAAAAACCTTGAAGTCAAGCCGTACTCTGAGTGACAAGAGACAAATGTAATACAGAGCCAGCAGCCTAACACAGTGGAGTGCTCCAGATGCACAGATGAAGGGTGAAGAAAGTGGGAAAGACCAAAGCCTTAGCTTGGGTTTTGTATATCAGTTGTCTCCTCTTGATGTGTCTAATGAGGATTATAATTTTCTAGTTGAGGAAACTGAGGCTCTATTCATTCCAGGTCATGAGTGGCTATATGTAAGTCTGACTCCAAAGCCTCTATTCTTGTGGGTAAGCTTGTGTGAACATTCATCGTTGGGATGTCAAGGCCAGCAGAAGTCAGAGGAAAGAAGAAAAGATTGGTAGAAAATCCTGGGTGAAATTGTGAGTAACTTCCAGCAGAGAGGGAAGAATAAAGAAGAGTGTAGAGAGAGAAATGAAGAAAGAGACAGGAACAGTGACAGAAACAAGGGAGCCTTCCCTTGCTGATTCTCATATTCAAGGAGTCAGTTTGCTGGTCATTAAATCTCTGACATTTTATTCCACTATGGTGGGAGTATATATAAGACAGAAACTGGTGAATGTTACAAACCAGGGTATTATTTTGTTCTCCCAGAGAGCCATTTTCCAGGGAACATGACTGCTGGAAAGGCACACGAAAGGGCACGGATGGTCCCTGAAACATTTTCAGATAGTAAATTTGCTTTGGGAGAAACTGGAGTCTCAAGTCATACACAGCCCATTCCTTCCCATGCTTCTATTTCTAGTGGTGCCAAGAAGCACACTGTAAACTCTGCTGTGTGAATGAATGGAATTTCCTCTCTCATGTCCTCAGATAGTCAAGTTTCTTGAATTTTAAGCAACAGAAACCGAATCAAACTCTCTTGAGTGAAGGGATATTTATTTGCTTGGGCTCAGCAGTGAGGAAATACAGGAAAGAAGTTGACCTCCAGGGCCCTGGGAGTGAGAAAGTTCTGTCAGTTGCCAGGTCTAGATCCTTTGCTCTTTCTCTGTTTTTCATCTTTATTTTGAGTGTGTCCCTTATTCTTTCCTGTGCCATGTGGGGCCTTCTATACAGAGATACTGGGGAGGGGAGTCCAGGCTGGGAAAGGGAAGCAAAAGTCCTGGACACTGGTAAGTGCTCATCATGGGGCCGGTGAGATAGCTCAGTGGCCCAAAGAGCCTGCTTAGGCAAGCTTAGGCAAAGCTCAGGTACTGCAGTTTGATCCCCAACACCACATACTGTGCAAGCCCTGCCCCCAGAGCAGGCTGAGCAGACCACACGCACATGCACACACAAAAGTGTTCATCCTTCCTGTATTCTTCCCGCAGAAAATAGAGACATCTTTTCCCTTATAGTACCCAGCTCCATCCTGGGCGCAGCTGTAGTAGTCCTGGCTTAAATCAAATACCCATGTTTGGGCTCATCACTATGGCCAGAGATAAGACATCCTGATTGGCTAGACTGAGGCACCCACTCCTGGTAGCAGAACAAGTGAGATCCTGTTTGCTAGACCTGTTCCAGGGGAGGCTACAGGGTTAGAGTTATCAGACTAACTGGGGAAAGGTATGTTATGTGGACTACACCAAAAGATACCCTCTGTATCTGTTAAAGTCATCTGCAGAACCAGTAGACTTCCTTAGGTCACTTTAAATGAGACGCTCAGTCTAGAGGTGGCAAGAGCATCATCATTTGACTTCAGCATTACTCTTCTTCAGTGTTCGTTTCTTTTGGATAAAGTTCAAAATGCCTGAGGGCCCTAGGGAGTCAGGCTCTGGCCTCACCTCCACCTCTAGCATCTCTCCTTGTTGCTCCCTCCTCACCACAATGCCCTCTTCACTCACGTAATGGATGCAACATTCTAACTAAAGAAGGGGCTATTCTTTTCATCTGTCCATTTGTCAGCTGCTCCTGGGATGGTCATCCTCTAGCTATTCACATTGCTGAAATTCCTTGGAATTCATGTGGAATGTTACCTGTTAGAAAGACTTCCTGTACCTCCCCCACACAAACTAGCTTCTGTTCCAACCTCCAACAATTTCTCCTCATTCTTCCTTATTTCAGTTTCACTTGACTTTATCGCCATCTCCCACTTCCTTCCTCATTGATGTATGGCCTGTTAATTGACTGTCTACCAGAAGATATGCTTAATCAGAATAAGAACCATGTCTGCCTTCCACGCTGATGTGTTCCGCCACTGAGCACAGTGTGCCATGCGCAGTAGTGCCTAACAGACACCTGTAAGACAACTGCATGCACAGAATTACGTATATTATGCTGCTGTAAGCAGCAGCATGAACTTGAGTCAAGAGTGGAGATTCAGGCTGTGTGTGATATTACTTCAGTTTCCTTTATTCATCTTCCTTCTGCTTTTAAATTACTCAAAAGTAAATGGTCACCTTCTCCCCAAATCTAATGATTCCCTTCCGGTTCATTTTATCTTGATCTTTCTGCTGCCCTGGGCACTATGGCCCAACTATTCACTTAATTTTTCTTTCTAATTGGAAGACCCACAGATGTTTCGTTTGCTGGCTTCACCTCTTCCTATCTGTCCTGGGCACCTGGCAAGCCTCAGTCTGTTTTCTTTGCTATTTACTGTCATGGGAACACAGATCGGTCCAAAAGAAATTTATAGAAGCCCAAAACTTAAGGCAACAAGAACTAAGTAAAGCAACCAAGAACAGGAACCAGAAGCCCAGAGTTATTCTTATAGGGACTTCACCATCTAAATCATTTATACATTAACAAGCATAGATTTAAGAACATTACCCAATGAGTTATCAAACCAATCACAAGATAGGATTTCAGGGAGACATCATCTTTTTTTTTTTTTCCTTGGGTCATCTCTCCTCATTGATCTGAGACATTTCCATTACCACATATTATGCTGACTGCAAGCATCTTAGAAAAGCACTACTGGGTCAGACTCATAATGATCTGCCTGTTTACAGCCTCCCAAGAGATGGGAGTACAGGCATGCACCACCACACCCAGTCTCAATTGCCATCTCAGTGCATGCGCTGAGCAAGCACTGAGCATGCTCTGATCATGTGCTGAGCACCCGCTGAGCACGTGGTGATCATGCTCTGAGCATGTAGCAATTGTGATGAGGAGGAAGCTGGCTACACAGGGGGGAATTGATCAAGTGAATCAATACTTTAAAAATAATAGGGGCCAAAGTTTTCACTCTTGTGGAATAGCTACAAATAAGCGAAGGGAAGAAATTAGAATTAATACTGCAATGTTGAACTAATTCTAGGAGTATCAGTGCAAGCCCGCAGAATTCAGTAAATATACAAAAACATGGAAATAAATATAGATATAAAGGCTTTATGTATGTCTATGCTGACACACATGTGTATAAACACACACTATATATTCCTGAATTAAATACCATTTTGACTTTGTTATAGTTTTAATTCTACATTTATTTATTTTGTGTGTAGCATGAAGTAGGGCACCACATTTTTTTGAGCAAATTGTCAGCCAATTTCCCCAGCACTATTTATTGAATAATTCATCTCTCCTCATTGATCTGAGACACTTCCATTACCACATATTATGCTGACTGCAAGCATCTTAGAAAAGCAACCTTGATCGCCTCACTAGCGACGGAGTGATGCTGACATGGCTTGTTTCCTCTGCTCTGACATGGTGGGCATCAAGGGTCTATCTCCAGCTGAGTATCTGAAAGTGTCTTAAACCTCACACTTCCCAACCTCAACTGGTCCTGCTTGTCCTCTGGAGTTCCAGGCTTCAGAAAACACCACTAGCATCGGCTTGCTCTCCAAGGGTCTCCCAGTTGTCTTTGACCTGATTTTCCCTGTCAGTACTCAGTCCCTTCCCTCTCTCTAGAATTTCTCAATTTAAAAAATCATGACTTGAGTTACAATTTCCTTTAAATATTGACACTTGACAGTTTACTGTTCCCACTGATTCCTGAGCTATAAGAAAAATAATAAGCATATATACTCCAGGACTCAAAATCTTTCCTATTTGTGTGTTGTCTTAACACAGCAGACTATTGAAGTCCACTGTGGCTGACTTTCTCTGGCTGCTCTTCTTCTACATGGTTTTTGCTGCCTTCATTGATACTAAGCCCCAGTCCAGGAGAACACCAAATACTTCAATTCTGTACTTTATTTTCTGTCATAGAAAGTCACCCTTTTTCATCAGAAAAATCTGTCTTTTAAAGTCCCACTAAAACACAGCCCTCTTCCATGAAGTGTCTCCTCAGTCCTCTAGTTGGAATTTGTCACTGGCTGTCTGTCTTCAAAGAATTTTCTTTGTGTTGTATTATAGTATATATTTCATGTAGTATAGGTAATACACATCTTGGTTTTCTGATCTAGATTTTAATCCATAATTGCAGAACCACATGTTTGTTATCGCTAATCTCAGCATATAGCTAGGTAGTAGCTTAGTCCACTTATCTTGATATCTAAGTACCTTTCTTGATTGTTGTTTCTTTCTTTCTTTCTTTCTTTCTTTCTTTCTTTCTTTCTTTCTTTCTTTCTTTCTTTCTTTCTTTCTTCTTTCTTTCTTCTTTCTTTATTTCTTCCTTCCTTCCTTCCTTCCTTCCTTCCTTCCTTCCTTCCTTCCTGCGTTCCTTCCTTCTTTCCTTCCTTCCTTCTATCCTTTCTTCCCTCCCTCTTTTATTGCCTTCTTCCTTCTTTCCCTCCCTGCCATTCATCCTTTCTTCTTTCAGTTCTAGTTTACTAACCAGTAATACATACCAGGCAGTATTCTAATGCTTAGAATACTGTGGTTATCCAGACAAGTCTTTATCCTATACATTCTATGAGGATTCTTATTTAATCCTATGAGGTACCCTAAGACATAAAGGATTTTCCCTTAATAAATTATTCCTCAAGAGTATCCCATATTTGATAAATGTTAGAATTGGAATTCAAACTTAGGTCTGTGTAATATCACTCATCCTTATGTTAAAATATTTGTGAATTGAAAAGAAGTTTGATACAACAAGAGGATTAAGTAAGCACCTCTTCAGTGATTTAGGGTGAGGAAAATGATTATGCATCACAGTTCAAAGAAGACAGAACCCCCTTTGCTACTTCCAAATTCTCAAGAAGTAAATATAGACACTGAGTCTTACACTATAGTTGGATCTTTAATTCTAACTGGACTAATATTTATTTGTTACCAAAAATAAAAAGAAATGGAAACAGACTGAGATAGATGCAATTATATGTTTTGATTTTTAAATCCTTAAAAGGGCTGGGGAGAGAGCCACAGCACAGGCACCTGCCTGGCAAGCACAAGGTCCTGAGTTCAATTTTTACTACCAAAAAAAACCAAACAAACATATACATAAAGTAGATGTTGCTGTCTCTATCTTCACAGGTAGAAAAATAGAGCCATTGGCTTAAGCGGCTGTCCACAATCACATTTCTCATTTTGACATTGTTTTCACTAGAAATTTTATATTTACATAAATTGAATCATATTTAAAATGGAAGTGGAGAAGTTGCCATATAAAAGATTGCTATGACACCTAGATCAATTCAATAATAGCAACAGAAGCTACTGATTTTAATTTCTAATCTTTACAGCACAGTAGGATAACCATGGTGAACAAAACTAATTTAGTATTTTATTTATTTTCAAATTTTATTTGTTTATGTATTTGGTACAGGGTCTCGCTACACAACTCAGATTGTGGTGACTCTCCTGTCTCAGCCTCTGCAGTGTTGGGGTTATGGGTTTTGGGGTGACATGGCATGTGGTACTAGGGATCGAACTCGGGTCATTGTGCTTGCCAGGCAGGCACTCATGCTGCCGAGCTATCTTCCCAGCCCAAATTCAGTATTTTAAAGTAACTAGTTGAATGGAGTTTTAATGTTCCCCATGTATCCCAGATCGATATGTATCTGTGGTAATAACTATGCTGAGTCATGCCCTGATCCCAGCACATGGCCTACAGGTGTTGGAATATCACACTGCAGCCCATAAGTAGTACAATTACTATGTGATCATTAAAAGTGCAAATGTAGGGGCCGAGGAGATGGCTCAGTAGAATAAGCATTTCCCTGGCAAGTGCAAGGGCCTCAGTTAAATCACCAGTTCTGAAAAAAAAATTGCAAATGTATTTTGTGAAAGCTAGATTCTTATTTTATTTGTTATATCAAAATGACTTGTAAATGGATCAAAATATACATGTAAAACATGAAAGCACAGAACCCTAGAAGAACACATGAATGCATAATTTTTAAAGTTCTAGAATGGTTAAGACTTTTAAAAATATAACACATAATCTGGAATTTACAAAACAAAAGACCACTAAATTTGATTATATGAAAACTAGACATTGTATACTATTTCAGTACCTTAAAACACACACACGCACACACACACACACACACACACACACACACACAAGGCAAAAACAAAATGAAGAAAAGCATTTTCTTTGATTCTAGAGTGAGTTGGGCTTGGAGGCATATTTCTGTTGATAGCATAAGACTGCACAATCTGACTGAATGTTGAGTGACAGACATCCTGCAAGTGATAACAGCCACTGAATGAATCGGAAATAAAATTGGGGGTCAGTTTTCCACAGGCTGAACTATATGTTTCCTGCTAGTCTCAGTGTACTGCTAATTCACAGGTTAGTAATTGGGAATTTTTTTTTTTCTTTTTTTGTACTTTAGGGAAGGGTCTACAGGGTTTTCAGAGTCTAGATCGGACTGGTAGTGATCCTTCTGTCCACAGCCTCCCAAGAGCTGGGATTATAGGTGGGCACCACCACACCCAGTCTCAATTGCACCCTGGGGGTGGGGTCTGCAGAGCAGGCCCAGGGATGGAACCCTTGGCCCCTGCACCTGCCTGTAGCACTTTAATCCACTGAGCTATGTGGCTGGCCCTTAGTAGGGGAATTAATGCAGAGGAATATCTAATGCATTATGTGAGGCTTTGAAAATTGGAAGGATGGTTGTGGAAGTCAAGATTTGGCTTCTTAGACCATGGATGCTAATTGGATGAATCCCATTGACCAAATCCCTGGAGCCCTCTGTCTCTCCTTTTGGAAACTTATGTTTCAGTCACACTAAACAGAAGAAGTGCAGAGGAAAATGCAAGTGAAATCTCTTTGTTTCTTTGTGACACTAGAATGTTTTCTAAGCAAAGTGTTTCTGTTTTGAAAAGATACTTAGTCAAAATGAAGCTCTTACCAGGTTTATTTGACTTCCCTAACGAAATGATGGAATGTATCAGTTTAAAAAACATGGAGGACTAATTCTGAACTTTGTAGGGGACTTGCTGTGTCTTTGTGTGACATTCTTACTTGTAAAGTGCTTATCCTCCATTATTTCCCAGGCATGACAAATATGATGATCTTGTTGGTAATCAGAATTGATATTTTTATAATTGTTTTTATTTTCCATAGTCATTGTTACAGTATTTTAATGAGATTTTTGAATAATAATAAAGATTGACAGTGGAAAGATTAGGGTTTATAAATGCTATTAATTTCTTATAGCCTAGTTACTCTTACTCTATGAGAAATTGTTAGTGACAGTCTCTGTTGCTGTCACCAAATACCTGAGGTACCAACTTACAGAAGAAGTTTGTTAGCTCAGTGTCAGAGGGACCAACCCATGAATATTTGGCCTCACTCTTCCAGCTCCATGGTGAGGCAATAAATCATGGTAGAAGAACATAAGGGAGCAGAGCTGCTCAGTTTTTACTTCATGGCAGAAAAAATAAAGAAAGAGATTAAGAGGGTTCGGGGGCCAGCTAGAGTCCCCAAGATCATGCCTCTATGATTCACACAATTAGACCCTACCTTCTATTTCTATCACCTCCCAGTCAAGTCATCAAATTATAACTTCATAAGTGAATTACACTGTGTAATGAAGTTAGAGCCTTAATGATACAGACATTTCCTACAAATCCCATTAGCTGATGACCAAGCCTTTAAAAGCACATGAGTTTCTAGGAGCCTTTGAAATTCAAAGCTGAGTGGTGGTCATGGGTAGGACTTTTGGGAGGTGGCTATATCCAGGATGTGTGATACTAGGATTAAGGATGTGATGCTGGGATTAATGGTGCAGCACTTAAAATTAAGGGTGTCTCACCCTAAGTGTAAATATGAGGGACAGAAAGGGCTACAATCACCACTTGCTGCCTGCTACCTCACTCTTATCTAATGCCCACCTGCCCTACTTTGTTATGGAACATTTCTTCTCTGTGAGGCCCCTCTGCCATACCACACTACCTTGGAGTCAGCCAACTATGAGTAGAAACTTCTACGAACTCGGTGCTACAATAAGCCTTTTTTCCTTTACTGGGTGTTTTGTCTCAGCAATGAGCAGAGTAACCATGATACTATCAGTTTCATGCCCATTTAAAGGCAAAATGCATTCAGTCCATCTCTAAGAGGTTTCTCACATTTCAATGATTCTAGCACTCCTCAAAACTCCATGTCTCCTCTGAGATACAAGGCAAGCTGTGAGGCCCTGTAAAAATAGAAAATTGAGTTGCATACTTCCAAAAGGCATTGACACAAAATAAACATTCCCATGCCAGAACAGAGAAATAAAAGCATAGAAAGCAGGGATATGGTCCGAGCAAGAATCATAACAAGGTAAACATTACATCATACAATTCTGTGTCTGATATTGAGTGCTTGTGTTGGAATGATGTAGCTTCAGAGGGTCTAGGAAGCCTCGTTCCTATTGCTTTACCTTTTGGAGACTGCAGCAGTAGTTCTGAGTGTCTGGAGGAGAAAGGCAGAAAATAATTTTTTATCCAGCTTTGTGTGATCTTTTCAAAGCCAAAGCCATTTAAAGAAGTCTATACTTTAATGCTCCCGAGTCTACAATGTTCTCCCTCTCTCTCTCTCTCTCTCTGTGTGTGTGTGTGTGTGTGTGTGTTCTGGCCAATTCCTGAGATACACTTAAGGCATCTTTCCTATTGTCCCTATATCTGCAGAATTAACACTAATGGCCTATATTCCATTCTCAGTAGTTTTCATTTCCATTTGAAACCCCTTGAATATAATCTTTACTATTCACATGTCTGCCAATATTCTGGCTTTCTGAACCTGAACAATAATCACTCATTATATTCCACTTACAACATTCTAAGGCATCTCCAGCCTGCATCTGCAAACCTTCCCAAGTTTCTCCTGCAAACCAATTCCAAATTCTTCTGACCTATATAATCAGATATAGTTATAGCAATGACAACACTTCTTGGTACCAATTTTCTATATTTGTCAGGCTTTTTGTTTTGCTGGGACATTCTAGCCCAGAAATTCTCTTTTGTTCATGTCTTGAGATGTTATATGAGTCTGAATTTAAAGATGACAGATTAGTTTAGCTGGTGGAGAAAATTTCAAGTCAGCACAGCCTTTGGACAGTAGCTCAGATATTTTTGGCTGCTTTTAGCCAGATTTATAGTGAGAATGGAAGCAAAATGCAGAGCATAAAGATTAAAAACAACTTACAGTTTGGCTAACTTTAAAAGCCCACTTAAAGTTAGGGTTAATGAAGATGCAACAGAAGAGATTAGCATCATTTAAAGGAATCCAAGTTACTTTGCACTGTAATGATAGGAAAGACACCTTGAGACCATCTCAGAAATTTTCCATGCCCACGTGTCAAAGGCTGAAGACTATAAACATGTGAACTCCTTTGAAAAACTTTGCTTTGAGAAAAGAGCATTTGGGTTTCCTGCCTCAACTACCTAAGAACTTTTTCCTTCAGCATGCATTTTAGTTTTCAGCCATCTGGGCCCTCAGGAGCCTGTAGCTCGAACAAGGGCTGGTACTGCTTGTTCTGCTGAAATACTACAGCATTATGCACACGGTGCTGGTTTTCAGGCATACAGGATGCAAGAGTTAAGGGTCAGGCCGGGCATGGTGGTGTATGCCTGTAATCCCAGCACTTGGGAGACTGAGGCAGGAGGATTGTGAGTTTGAGACCAGCCTGAGCTACAAAGTAAATTTAAGGGCAGCCTGAACTGCATAGTGAGACCCTGTCTAAAAAAGACAAAAAAAAAAAAAAAGAGTTAAGGGTCATGGAGTGTTCTACAAAGACATCAGAAGTAGGCCTCACATGGCTGACAGTGTGTGAAGGGGTGAGGATTTCTGTGGGTTGCATCTGAGAGGGCAATGCATGAAGGGATAGTGAAGCCAAAGTCTCAGTGGAGTTAGAAGTTAGAGATTGCACAAATGTGGAATATTTGCAGAGGGAAGTTGCAGGCAGTAAACGGAGCTAGCCCAAAAGTGTAGTCATGTGGGGTGAACCAGCAAGACTGATGGGGTGGGACTGCCCACTACATGCTCTGGGTACCAGACATGGGGCTGCAGGCTTAATGCTTGCCTTGCTGTGACTTGCTTTGGGTCCACCCCTGCTTTCAATGCCCCATTCTTTTCTTTTGGAGTAGGAATGTTTACTCTGTGCCAGTGTCTCTTGGGAGTATATAACTTGTTTCTTGTTTTTTGCAAAGCTTCACAGCTTTTTATTTTTTTTCTCACTAACTGGAACTGCTGATAATATAAGAATAACATAAGATCTCCAGATGATATGAAGGAAGTATTATAATTCCTAACCTGATAGATATCCAGTGTGTTGAGTTTGCATTCCCCAAAGTCAGAGAATGAATTCTGAGGAACACTAGAGGTTAAGAGTAGGAAACTGTATTGCGGACAAGTTAGCTCCTGTCTGTGAGAGATAGGAGACCTAGAAAGTGGGCTGCCCATGGTCCCACAGAGCAAAGTCATAAAGTGGAACAGATTATAAGGTGACAAAACTAAGATCCACTAATAAGATTATAAGTATAGTTGCTCAGATAGCAAAGTGATCCAATAAGGATGTAAGTCATGTAGCAAGTGTACATGGAAAGAACAAGGACCTTTCCTAGAAGGGATGGATCAGAAGGTCTTGGCCAGCCATGCAGGTGACTAATGCCTATTTGGAATATCAATTATTACTGTTTATCCCTAGAGGAAATATGTAGGTGTAGTCACCTACACACTTGTCCTTGAGGCACTGGCCTTTAACAAATGCCCTGCAGCTACACTTGTAATGTGTTCTTATTTTCTACAGTGACTTACTTAAGGCCCTGGTCTTGTCTGACTGTCTATAATATTTCTATCTGACTTAGCTGTCTATAGTATTGAGACTGGGAACTCTTAGAGAGAGACTGAATGTATTTTGTATTATGAGATGAGTGTGAGCTTTTGGGGAGCAAGAGAGAATAGGGGTTTGCAAGTTAGCTCAGTTGTTTACATCTGCTTCAGCAAACCCAGTCAGGTACAGGGGACCATGGCTCAATTTCCCAGCTCCACTTGCCTTACTAGACCTTAAGGTAGTCTGAGTCAGCCAAAAAAACCCCAAATCTTAGGGCCAGCCAAACAGCTCAGCAAGACAGGGGCCAGGAGTTTGATCCCTGGACCTGCCATGCCGGCCCCATCTCTGGGGCATACTGAGGTGGCAATTGAGACTGGGCATGGTGGCATGCATGTAATCCCAGCACTTTGGAGGCTGTAAACAGGAGAATCACCATGAGTCTGATTTAGTAGTGAGACCCAGTAGACCCTGTAGACGCTTCCCTAAAATACAGAAAATAAGATAGAATAGTATGGCTTGCATATGATGTATTCCCCCGAAGACATGTACTTAAGGCTTGACCCACAATATAATAATATTCAAAGACTGAGCTTGAAGTTCATTAAATGATGAGGGCTTAGATGTTATCAATGGCTTTACCCATCAATGGGTTTATGATTGAACATAGTATTAGAAATTGGTAGTAACAGTAGAGGTGGGACCTAATTGGGCAAAGTAATCCATGAGGGCTGAGCTCCAGAAATGTGTATCTTGTTTGTAGCAACCTTCTTCCCCCCCTTGCTGACTCCCTCTCTGCCTCCTACCTCCCAGGAAGTGAGCTACTTTCCTCCACCATGCACTTGCTGCCATGATATTCAACCTCACCATCAGCCCAGAAGCAATGGATCCAAGGGACTGTGGATTGAAACCCCTGAAAATGTAAGTGGAAGTAAATCTTTTTCTCCTTTAATTTGTTATTCTTGGGTAGTTTGTTACACTGGCAAAAAATTAAAATAAATTGGCTAACATACCACATAAGAGCAAGAGAGTGAGGCAGTACCAGAAAAGGCAGTACTATAAAAAGCTACAAGAGTGCCAGGGTGTGGCTCAGTAGTAGAACATTTGCTTAGCATATGAGAGGACCTGGTTGTGATTACCAGAACTGAGAGCAAATGAAACAAAAACACCTTGTAACATTTTGGTCTATAGGAGTGCAGTCATTGTAGGACATCCTTACTTGAGCAAGGCACATAGATGACCTTCCCACTTCCAACATATTACTAAGCTATCATTATACAAGAATGAGACATGACACAAAGAGACCAGTGAGAACAAAATGAATCACTACACCAGCAACTTCTGATAAAAGTCAAGAGAAATTCCCAAACAAACCTTGTCAACATTTTTGGAATGCCAGGATTATTATCATCCTAAAGAGGATGTACACACATATTTATAGGCATTCATGGAAAAAAATTGAAGAGTGAAACACTGGAAAGAAAAGATTTAGGGGTCTGGGAGATAGCTTGGTGGTCTAAGCACTTGCCTGGCAAGTGCAAGGACCTGGGTTCAATCCAGAGAGCCATAAATTGTACTGGCCTGGGAACCACTGCATAGTGAGACCGTAACAAACAAACAAACAAATTAGTTTTAGGGGCCAGTGAAATATCTCAGCAGACTAAAGCATCTGATTAGCCAAGCTTAGGCAAGTACAGGGATCACGGCTTGATCCCTGGTACCACCCTGTGCCAGCCCTACCCTGAAGGCATAATGGAACATGCCTGTAATCACAGTGCTGGGGAGGTTGAAAGCAGGAGGATTACCACAAGTCTGAGCTGCATAGTGAGACCCTGCAACAGCCAAATACATGCAAAAGTAATAAAATAAAAAAATAAATGAAAGACTTAGGGCAAATCAGCCAAGGGGTGGGGTGAGGGCAGATGGAGTGCCCTCCGTGCGGCTGCAGACTTGGGTGTGAATGCCCACAGTCTCGCTGAGTGATGCGATTTGAATATTGTTCTATTTTAGGTCTCCTTCTAGAATTTTTAAAAATCCTAATACTGTATGGCAGTAATAAGGACCAATTATTCCTTTAAGAAATTACAGCCCATTGGTTTTGAGAAGTGACAGTGATACTGTAGGAGGCTCCATACATAGGAGTGCATATACTCTCTCAGTTTATTTGTGTCTCCCAGTGAATTCTGAAGAGCGTGAAATGAAAAACCCACAAAAGTCCGCTATAAAGATTCTGGAGAAGGATAAAATGGTTAGCAAATGTTTTGAGAAAAGAGGAGAAAGCAAATGCAGCCTTCCTAGAATTTGGTTACTTTGCATCCCCTGGAAAGATATTGACAGAGATGAGTATCTGGGAAATAGTTTCTTAGCCTTGTCTTCTCTTCTGTGAATACTGAAGTTTTGTATAGATTGAGCCTATTCCTAGATTACAATAGGCAATAAACTGTGGACCCAACCAGAGTTCTTGGAAAATAGGTCATTTAATGAGTTTAAGGCCAATTGAGCCATGTCCTTTATGCATAAAAACTTATGTGCTATGGGGGAAACAGTACTAGAAACACTATGAAACTGAAGTAGGTGCTGCATGTGTTCCTCCAGAGTCTCACTACAGCCTCAGAATTGAGATATTTACACTCTGACCAGGCAAGACCACTGACACTGCAAAACTGCAGTTACCAGAAGTGAGATAACAGCAGCCCCCTTGCAACCCTGACAATAGCTAGCATTTACTGATTGCTCACTGCAGGTCAGGCTTGGCACAGAGCACTTTACAAGCATTATCTCATTTAGGAAATTGAAGAAGGTCAACAAATTTAGAGGTTTACCAATTGAAAATCATATATATCTTAAGGTACATGGTGCTTCAATGAGAGCGGTTAAATGTTGGAGAACTCTTCAGCAAGTATTTGGGAGCATGACCAAGAATAGGACAACACAGGCAAAAAATTTTAAGCAGTGAGTGAAAAAAAGAAAGAAAAAAGCTTGCTTTTTAGTCTTACAGAATGGAGGATGGTTGAGAAGACAGCATGAATCAAGCTCTCTATGAACCAGAAAATATTGGGCAGAATGTACTCATCAAAGCTTGGCTGGCAGTCTAAGAACAGGCTCCCAATCTTCTAAGTTACTAAGGCTAGAGATAGGGAGTATAAAATGCCTGTCCAAATCAGGAGTCCCAGGACCAATGGGACAGTCACCAAATTGCCAGGAAGACAAATGCCTGACCTCAGCTTTAGGTATTCTGTGAAGGACTACAGGTGGACTCTCACCAGCCTCAATGGTCAATTGACTAAGAAGAAAGTGGGGGAAGGGTGCCTATCAGACTGCTGAACAAAATGTCCCTTGATGGACAGTGTAGGGGACAAAACTGTATCCAAAAAGACTTTGATCCAGAAGAAAACTAATCAATGGTATTCCTAAGGTAATCCAGCATCTTAAAGAGTCAATATGAATATGTGACCCAAGATCTGAATTGGTCTTTTAATGAGTCTTTAGGCATATACAGACTTGAGGATGTCACAGTGGATTTGAAAAAAAGCACGGGGGGATTTGATGTTCAAGCAGTTCAGTGGATCGCACTCAATTATTAGTTCTCTTTCCATGACCTACACTTGACCCACCATCTTTCATAAGAATTAGATAGATTAGGATTTTTGTAGTGTTAGTACAGAAAATTTGCTCTTGCTTACTTTGGAACTGTGAGTAATAGGCTTGAGTTTTCTGAATGAAGGGAAGAGATGGATGTAGTTGACAGTGGCTATGTCCTTGGAATGAGAAAGTAGGACCCAAGGAAAAGTGCATGGATAGGAACTGTTCCAGTTTATTCGAAGTCCTTCCTCCATGCTGTGAGCAGCAGGCTGGCTAACACAGAGACCTGGATGTTCTTTCTCACCCCTCCAGATTGAAGCCTACAGAAAACAGGAAGGGGATAGAGCCAAGTAGGTCTACTCCCAAGGAAGTCCTGACTAATTCCCAAAGAATAAACTTAGAAATTTTAGGGAGTTCCTTTGCTGAGTGAAAAGAGAGGTTGATGAGAAAGCAAGTCCTTAAAATAAATGCTTCCTTTTTGAGGGGAATGGGACTGAGTAGATTTTGGGGAAATTCAGCATGCTGCAGAGCTGCATGACCCATTTTGCTTTAGTGGGAAATAGGCAGAGATGGCATTGCTTGGGATCAGCGAGATCACTCTGAATGATTCCTAATTAACAAATATCAAAGTTTTGATGCCTCATAGCCTATTTGCTTCTTTTTCACGAAAGCTGGGCAAAGGAAGGGGGATGAAAAATAGAGAGAGAGTTTAGTGCTTGCATGGATGCATTAAACCAGTCCACTTGTACACAATACTTGTGTCAGGGCCTGCTTGGATATTTATAATTGTCAGTGTCTATGAGGAGAGGGTTGTCAAAATCCTATGACTGAACAGAATAAAAAAAAACATGAAATAATCTATTCATAATTTCAGTTGGAGAATTTAGAAGTGGAATTGCTCCGATGTCTAAGTGTTATTAACAAATATATTTTGTGAAGAACAAAAGAAAAAATTAGGAAGAAAAAGCAGTCAAGTGATTCTAGATTGATATGTCTCAAGCTTCCATCATTCTAGTGTTAATGCTGTCAACATTTTTGTGCTACCCTGTACTTAAAGCTTTTCGGTAAATTGATGCACATTTTAAAATTACATCTGCTTTTCGAAGAAGAAATTTTATATAGTAACTATAAAAGGAAAACCAATATAATTTGCCATAAATAAGAGGTAACAATAAAAATAAGTACTGTAATAAAAACCAAAACAATGTTATTAAACTCTGGCGAGATAGCATTCCACATGCCAAGAGCTCTCCACTTGCTTTCTTTTCAAAAGTGAGAGTAGCGAGTGATAGATGCACAAGAATCAAATGGGAACTTGGAGGAATGGCTAGGACTGGGGGGAAATTGGGAAGGGCAAATTCTTCTATGATATGATTCAGTAGCATGTAGCGTCAGCTCGGCTCCACTGATCGTCATTTCCTGTGTCACTTATGCCCAAATCACTGAGAGCTGCGCGCTGGGAGAGGCACTTCTTGACATTTCTGAATGAAGTAGAAAGGATGCAGGAACTCAGAGAAGAAAGAGATTTTTCAGAGCTTAAAACCACAGATTATGAAAATTAAGAAAGTGAAACAAAAGTAGGATCAGAAGACAAGCATGAGACAAAACTTCAGTTAAGATGAATTTGTGCTTGAAAGTAAGTAAGCAAACAGTTCACAAAGGAAGCAAAATTACTTAAAGACTGCAAATAGTAATATCACATCTAATCAAGATACCATGAGTAGAAATACAGAAAAGCCTCCACGTAGGCAGAAGTGCTAAATCTGTAGGCCATACCAACAATAATTCATTGATTACAGGAAATACTTCTAGACATCGTCATGGTCCATAAAAATCCTCATTTGGAATCCCATCAAAAAGTTATTGGAATTCCAGCAAACTAATTTGTATCTACCACTTCCAGTGCAGCACCTGGCAAGAATAAAGACAGTAAGGCATTTTGTTGTTGTGGGGAATAAAGGGAATTCTCTGTCCAGCTAGAATGATGGATAACTGGAACAAAGACCTTGACCCAGGACCTAACTCAGGTTTGACTAATTTATGAAGCGGGAAGTGGCTCAGAGATGAGTGACTGTATTGAAGTGGGAAGTTCGTGAGTGAAGTAAATTGGGGTGGATAAGAGGCCTGAAATCACCTTTGTAGCATGCAGAGAGAGAGAGAGAGAAAGAGAGAGGCAAACAGACAGACAGATTAATCTATATGCTGGATTTGGGTCCATTCTTCAGCTTTGGTGTGTAATTTTTTTATGCCCTGAGACATCCTGGCTTCTTTCTCTCGAGGCTCAATCCCAGCTGACAGTGTGGCTCTCTTGGCCCAGCTCACATGTATTTTTTGATAAAGCAACACTGCCCTGTTGCTCTGCTTCAAAGACAACATATCAAGACCTCAGATAGACCTACTAACATTGCTTAAAGCCAATTGAGGGGATAAGGAAATGTCCTTGCCAGTGCTATGCATGGAAATAGGGCTAGATTTAGCCACAGTAGAAATAATTCCTCTTCTTGCAAGGAGTCACACAGATGGTCCCCTACAACTGACCTCTGTCCTGAAAGGGAAATGGAAGAGCTGTGAGAGAGAGAGAGATGACACCTTTGCTTGTACCCATGAGACCATTGCGTGGCTCAGCCATCTGGCTGAACCTACAGGATCAACTGGTGAATCAGGAATTTCAGCTACTTTAAAACAAATATATTTTTCATTGTCCCTAGGGGGGAAAGAAAATGGGAATCTGTCCAGCTGAATTTTACTTCTCAGATAGCTGTTTTATATGTGGAATTTGAATTACCCATCACTTAATTTGTTTTTCTAGCAGGTAATAAAATGTAATTTATAACTGGTGGGTTCAGTGGCCAGAGAATGATAAAATTCCCAACTCAGAGCATTAGTATTCAGTACCTTTAGCTATGCCACTACATAATCTAGTTTACAGCAAGGCAAAGATGGGTCACTTGAGGCTCCTAGAGTTGCCATTTACACCTCAGAAAATAATTTCTAATGATTGGGGCAGGGCGAATAAATAAAAGATCAATAAATCTCAAGGTAAACACTATGTTTATATTGTATAAGAAGTCACACATATGCTATGTGACATAATGTTGCTTTACATTATGTTACCTTAAAAACTATTCTATCTAGATTATAACTTAGACACAATAAACAAATAATACACTTTATATTTATATAAACTATATCTTAAAATTTTATTTTTATAAAATTATACCTATGATCAAATATTTTATATTTTTGTATAGTATATCTTTTTAAGCTTCATAATGGTGTTTTCCAAGTGCTATTCCCTGTTTTTGAATTTATAGAGTTTCTTGAAATCTTTGTTTGTTCTCACTTTGGTGAAATGAAATAAAGAATATGAATTATAAGACTTATTAAATTTAGTGTAAAAACTTTAAAAGTAATTATATACATGGTGTAGTACAGTGTATTGAACATGTTCATATGTATAAACATATCCTCCTTCATTTCTACCATGGTCTTTTGAGTTGAGTAGACCACAGAGATAAACAGGCAACAAGTCCACAAAGCCCAGAAACACAGGGGACATTTAAAATGAAAACGTGTTGAAGTTGGTGGTGTTGCCAGGGGAGCAGAGGCTTCCTGTCTCCTCTGAGACTTCACAGGCAGGAGGTCTTTCTTCTTTGTGTCCTCTATTTTTGGATCTGATTCTAGTTTGTCAATATTCCAGAATGTATACTCTCAAAGTCATCTGAAGCAGCTTGACCAAACCTGGGAGACCGAAGTCTAAACCAGAAGGCCACTGTATTTATTGAGAGACCAATTTTTCCATATGAAGCAGTCAGAGTTCAGCTGGTAATAAAACCAGTGAACTCTCCTTGTTGGCAGAATTAGACAGAATGACAAACCATAAGCATGAGGTTGAATAACCGGCTGGAAAGGAGGAAGGAGGTGAATGTCAAGGAGGAGCAAGGAGAAAAATGACACGCACTGATGCCTACAATGTGCCTTTCATTATTATTAAGAATTAGTTACATTGCTACCAGAACTTGTTATTATTTTCTGTTTCATTCTAGAAAAAAGCCATTTCCATGCAAGGAGACTGATTATCTTGTCCAAGTATTTGTTTGATCTCTCGGATAGGTACTGCTTCTTGAGACGGTGTTCTTCACCTTGGGTTAGAAGCCATTTGCTCTAATTACAGCAGAAAAAGAGAAAGGAAACTTCTCATGGAGGAACACAACCTCACAAGGAGTAGATTTGTCTGCGGGTGACAATTTCACATTAGGGGCCAGTTGATTCACCTTGAGTCTCAGCTCTTCCACCAGCAGCATCAGTGAACTCCTGCTGTGAATTTATTCAAATAAAATGTGGCTGTCTCTAAAGGTGCTTTTATATAATGGAGGCAGAAGATAGGGGGTTGACAGCTTGAATTTAAAGTTTTCAAAAAAATTTTTTTTGAAATTCCTTATTAAAGAATGACATAAATAACCATCTACTAATATTTAATTTGATGAGCAGTAATATAGGACCCTTATCCTTTTGCCTTTTGCAATTTTATGGCGTCCACATTAATTTTTAGAGGTTTAAATATATCATCTCTCCAAGACTCTGTACGTTTTAATTATCAAAGAAGCTACATCAGTTTTTACCAAAAGCAGAGTGACCTTATTTTACAACTGAAACAAAGCCCAACTTGGGTCCCAGCAGGAGACAGTTAATAGGTCATTCCATAAAGATTGATATATACTCTGCGGACGAAGAGAATTTCAAATAGAGCCGTGAAACTTATAGGCTCAGCTATCTTTAAGGAAGCTAGAATTTACTTATGTTAAAAGCTGTATGCTGGCTAAATGGGGTTTGTTTGTGTCAAGACTTCAACAACAACAACAACAAAAAACTGCCACTCAACAATTTGGCGAACAGTAAATTGAGCAACTTATTTTAATGTTCCTGCAGGAGAAACAAAATGAAGTTGTCTTTTGTTTTAGCACGGAATTAGGGGAATAGACAGTGCTTCATAATTGTATTTGTGCAACTGATACAAAAAATACTGCCTACGATAAAGCAAAAACTGAGGCAGGAAAAGGTAGACACTGAGGAGAGGTGGGCTCAGGAGTAAGAAAGAGTGAGAAACACTGTTATTGTTTCTTAGATTTAGCAATATCCATATTAGACTGTGTGCTGGCTCATTTTGCTGTAAAATTCTTCAGAAAAGAAATCTGCAGTTAAATACCTCAACCTCTGCACCTCTAATCCCCCCACCCTCCATCCTTTCCCTAACAAAATCTGTTGCCTAAGCTTTGCCTGTGATCCTTTCTCATGTGAGTTTTCTCTCTGAAACAGCAGCTAAATCAGGAAAAGGTCTCAGCCATAGCTCACTGCTTCAGTGCCTGCCTCGAGGCCAGCTGGGGACTGACAGTCTTAGACCCCAGCCAGTGGCCACTGATGCAAGATGCAATTGCTTTGAAGTGCAGGTTCACTTCTCCACTAACCTCATGCAGAAATATGAAAATGGCAAATGTGGTGATGTTTTATTCAGTTTCCTCGTGCTCAGTCTAGGAAATAGAACCAAAGGAATGTTAGACTGGAGCGAGACATAGCTTTTCTTAGCAAATAAACATTTCACAGGTAGAATAAGTAGAAAATGTAGTGTAGAGAATTTTCTACCTTAAACAGCCATTCTTCATCTGCCTGAGGGGCATGGACTACAACAGTGGGGGAGGCTGGAGGGTGAATGCTTGACAGTTAAGAGAACAGGCCTTATTATTCTCATTTTCATTCAAATTTCCATAAGCTTTATAAATTCTAATTTTGTCGGTGTAAATACAAGTATCCTTTTAACCGTGTTTGGGTGAGATATGAGAAAATGTGATGTAGTGGTTGAGATAGGTATTAGTTTTCTGTAATAATAAGGTGTCTTTTATCTGTGTTCTAAAGCCCAGAATATCTTTCCTCATGAGTGGCAGAGCAGACAGTCCCCCCCCCAAAGTGAGAAAGATGCAAGCGCCAGGGGGATGGAAGGAGCAGCTCACTATCGAATGGAATCCACATCTGTAGTCCAGACATGGGGAGCACACGCCCCTAATCCCCTGCCTTGTTTTTGGCTCTTGTTCCCCTGAAGCTCATCCTGGCAGAAATCTCCTGCACCTGCTGAGCGGCTGTGTCCCCTCAGTGCGGGGGAGTTGGTTGGGGGCTGCATGCCTCACCAAGTGGAGACAGCAGATCCCCCATGTAACCTGTGTTTTCTTTACTGTAGGAAGGGAAAGAACTTGGGAAAGGCAAGGAAAGATGTCATATGAACAGGCAGAAAATATCATCCAGATTTTATTAGACTGAGACATTCTTTAGCCCAGGAACTAGAAGAGGCACCCTCAGGTTATTAGACTCCAGAATAACAGTCTGATGGTGGGAAGTCAGGGCAGAGGCAGAAAAGGCTGACATCTTGGAATATAAACTCTGTGCACTGGTTTCATTATCAGTGAAGTCTGCCTGGTCAGATAGTTTGGCCTCCTACTAATCCACTGATCTTGGGGACATTTATAAGCCTCTATGATATCAAGAGAAGTCTTGAGTTTCCTTATCACTAAAATGGAAATAACCATATTCTAAAAACTATGAGACAAGGTATGTAAATCACCTGGCATATGGTAAGCATTCAGTAGCTGTTAGATATTATCATCGAAGGCAAATGTGTTGAGTGGCATCTGGCATGTGACTGAGGGTTGCTACATCTCTGAATCCAGAGGCCCTGATTTGCTGGTAGAAGGGCCCTTCTCACATGGCTTTTGGTTATGCCTTTCACTTCAGTTCTGCAAATGTTAATTTTGTGTTGGGCTAATTTCTGTGCAGAGGAGCTGGGCTGGTGACAGGCTGACATTCCCAGTTGACCATTTTTCCTCTGTGCTCTGTGTGTTCTCCACAAGTTGTCTAGTGAATAGTTACAAACCAGTAGTGATACATACCTACCTGCCTACCTGAGAGAGTTGCAGAGCAGTAACCTCTGATGTTTTGTGCAGTCTCCCCTGTTTTCTGGAATTTTGATAGCAACAGTCAGGGTACAACATTTATTTATATTAAATAAGGAAATGGACAAATTAGGCAAATGGAAGGCTTGGGTGCACTTGGCTGCTCTGCTTCTTTAAATGCGTATTAACTATTAACATTAACTTGGTTCTGGGCACTCTGCCAGCTGCTTTCCTCATGTTCTTTTAGTCATTTCAAGAACCCACAGGAAAGTTATTTTAGCTCCACTATACTGAGGATCTAAAAAGTTACACAGCGGGCTCCAAGATGCACAGCTGCAAGTGGCAGAGTCCCACAGCACCCATAACTATCTCTCAATTCATGTGCCAAATGTTTTCGGAGCATCCACTATGTGTTCTCCTCTCTAGATGCTGAGGTCACAATGATAAGTGAGGTCCTTAAAGGGCTGCCTGCATAATAAGGGAGACTGACAAGTAGACACATCATTATAATTCAATGAAACAATGTAGAAAATATAGGGCAGTACAGGTGTTTCAGGCAGGAAGAACAGTGTTGCAAATACAATGGGGAAGAAGTAAAAAAGCTTTCTGGAAATCTGCAGGGAGTTTGTGGTGATAGTGAGTGCTGTAAAATAAATGCACTGAATACTATGGGCTCTTAGGGGAAGGAGCCACTAGCTCTGCCCAGGGAGGCTGAGGTGGCCTGGGAGCTCATTGGAGGAACTGTGCCCTCAGGCTTCCTAATATTTTCCAAAGTGGCATATTAGTGCCATGGGTTGTGGGGATGATTGTGTTCATTTCTCTGAGTTGTCTGAAAAAGAATGGGTCTCAAAAATTCTCTGGGGGATGTTTTATACTCATATTCAGAGAGAGATAGAGAGAGAGAAAGCCTGTTGTCTTAGGACAAATCTTCTAATAGTATCAGTTGATACTATATACCTAACATTTTGTATTAGGTATCCTTAAGGTATAGAGCTATGTAGTTGCTGATTCATTAGATCTTTAAAAAGTAGAAGAAATTAATTCCAATCATTCAGATGAGGAAACTGAGGCACAAAGGTGTAAGATACCCATGCTCACATAAATAGGTACTATAACCAATACTTAACCCCAGGGCAGTGTGACCCTGGAGTCTGTGTTTTTATTCGTAGTCTACATCCCCTCCTTCCTTGCCTGGTGGAAGTGTAACAGAACCATTTCAAGGTCATGAAATCATTTGTATAAATTATGAAAGATAAGCCATGATTCTGACCCATGGCTATACAGCGTATCTGAATTAAAAGCATTCGAAGGCAACCTCATGGATAAACTTGCCACTACCCACATCTTCACTTAACAGGCAGGTGTTGTCAAGCAAATGACCTTCAGGAGAGCAGTGAGCAAAGACCTTGTGAGGTGTCATGAAATTGGTTACACTTGTAGGCAAATGACTGTTTTTACCTAAGTCTGAATGCTCGTCTCTCCTCAGAGAGCCCCATTAGGGCTAAGCCTGAGTTGGATGGAGGTGACTGTACAGCAGTAATTTGTTCTCAGAAAAGCACCTTGGTATTCATGATGTGACCAGATTCTACCACAGAAGTTTCTAACTTAGAAGCTCAGAGAAAGAGTAGGACCATACAGATTTAAAACCAAAAGGAAACAAACTCTATGTGTGCTTATATGTATAGACAGAAGTAAGAACTATTAGATTGTGTTGGTCTATGAAATGAAGGCCATTATTTTGTCTTGTGGGCAGAGAACATAAAGAATACCTGACATCTGTCATGACAGTGATAACAATAATGACAACTTGGGTGAATCAATGAATGAATTCTTCCATGAACTCTTGGGATGCAAATGTTACCTATTTTGTAATTTCATTTAAAACGAATATATTTGAGGGTCTATAGTTCTCAGCCTTTGCTCTACCACAGTGCTGTTAAGAGACCCATTTTTTTTTTTAATTTTAACGAAGGGTCTACATGGTGTTCAGGGTCTCACTACTAGATCGGACTCATAGTGATTCTCCTGTTTACAGCCTCCCAAGAGCTGGGATTACAGGCCTATGCCAACCCATTTTTTTTTTTTAAGACCTGGTTTAGGTCACTAAACCCATAATAGACTCTCAGCTCTGAGCTCTTTGGTCCATGTTCCCTCCAGGTTTTATTCAGAAGGTAGCATACAGTTTATCGGTTGCCTTGAAGTCCTCAGTTCTGCTTTTATAGTCAGTGAATTTTCTGCTGCTACTTTCATTTAGTGTACTTCACATCCAGGAGCTACTGTTACTATCTTTCTAGAGGGTTTTTTAAAAATATTTTTTTAAATAGTTAAAAAATTTTTAATCTTCATTTATTTGGTGCAGGGTCTCACTATGCAGCTCAGATTTATAGTGATCCTCCTGCCTCAGCCTCCCCAGCACTGAAATTATGGGTGTGTACCACCACACCCAGTTTCAGCAGCCAGCACTGTGCACCCATGTGGCATGTGGTACTGGGGATCAAACCCAGGTTCTTGTGCTTGGTGGACAGGCTCTTAGACCTCCAAGCTATTTCTCCTGCCCCTTTTCTGGAGTTAATGCCAAAGAAAGATTCAGTGTAGGTACACAAAACAACTATAAAGAAAACTTCAAGATAGACTTTAGGAGCCTGTTTTCCCAAATTCATAGAAACTACCTAGTCATTGTCTTATGGTGACATTGTGGACAATTCATAGAAAATGAGTGAATGCACTTAAGGACCTTTCCAAGTGTCTTGCTAGTATGATAATGAATAAAATGTGACAGTGGCAGAGATACAGTTAATTTTTTGTTTCCTGTTGGTTACTGATTGTATCTTCAGGTGCTGGGGAATTTTTATAGGCAGCACGTGTTGGGCATTTTCAGATGTAGTGGTCCATACTTCTTTCTTCTTTGGGTATACTTTCCAAGAAACACAAAAAGTAGAAGCTATGCTATCATCAACATGAAACAGCCCAATTTTATTACATTTTCATTCACTTAGAAGTGGAAACAGTTCTAATTTTATTCTTATGATCTAATTTTTCCATGCCATTTAAAACCAGTAAATTATTATAATTTTGAAAAATACCAGAAAAGCATAGTACATCCATTCTTTAGTTTATATGGCAGGGAAGGAGGTCACAATACCTATATAGCAGGTGACAACCAAATCATGTTTAGGGTTGAGTGACACAATAGGACGACTGGCCCTGAGGAGAAGAGCCCACTTGGCTACTTTGCTTTCTCCTCCCCTGGGTGGCAAAGGCTACAAATGAAGAAGTGACATGTTCTGAAGTGGTGGTCTATGCTAATGGCTCATAATAAATAGCAGTCTTTGAGTGAAAAATGTAAAGCAATATTAGACCTCAAGTGAGATCTAGTTCTAAAAATCAGACATGAAGGAGATTTTTGTCTTTCTAAGATATGCTCTTGCCATCATTTAAAAGGCAATACACAAATCACTACGTGTCATAATTATTCTGTTACTACCAGGAAGTATCCAGTCTGCAAACTTCCAAGAAAATCACATTTAATAGTTCCAAAGGTTTTGTGCCTATTTCAGCAGTCCAGTTCTGGACTACAGGTTCAAACTTTATCCAGAGTTGTAGTGTATTAGGCACAATTGCACAGCAAATTTGAAACTTTCAAATGTGCATCTCGCTTGCATTTTGGAATTACCATCAAGTGAACATAAAAATTGAAAATCTGTAATTGGAAATCTGTGAGTCCTTTAAACTTTTTTCATGCTTGAAGCTATTACGTAAAATAAATGCCTTTGGAATAATAGCTCTTTAATTTGCTACATTCATACCTGTTTGGTTGCACAATATGCACACTATAAAATCATTGTTCTCTGAAGGATAAACACATATTGCAAAGTCAAACATTAGATTGATGTAATGTAATGAGAGCAAAAGGAGTATATGTAGTATGAAATTTATGATTGTTAAGAATTCATGGGTAAACTGATTTATTTTGGTGTTGAAGATAGAGTGTAGGAGTCTGCACACACATCCTGTCACTGAACTGCACCCCTTGCCCTGGATCTATTTGATCTTTTTTTTTTTTTTTTTTTTGTGGAACCAGGGATTGAACTGGACCCTACGCTTGCCAGGCAGGCATTTATTCCACTGGGCTATCTCCCTGGTCTTGATCTACTTGATCTTAATAGCTGCTGGGCACTAAGAAGAGCCATTTATCATTTATTACTTTAGTAGTCATGATGTGGGTTTGAAAAAAATCTAATATATATATATGCATGAAAATCTGCCAAGGTATAATCTTAAAAGTCTACCATTATTACATGAAAAATTATGTATTTGGAACCCACACATTTTTCTTGCACTGTAAAGTGTGGTTTCTTTGGCATTATTGAGGCATCCCCTAAAGGTGTGTGTGTGTGTGTGTGTGTGTGTGTGTGTGTGTGTGTGTGTGGTACCTGGGATCAACTTCAGGGATTCATACACGCTAGGTAAGCACTGTACCACTGAGCTCCATTCTCAGCCCACAATATAATTTGAATTTTTAACAAAGGCTGAAAGTAAAGGTTCTTTTTCACCATACTCATTATCCACAGCTACATAAAAAGTACCCCCAGTGTCCGTGGGTCAGGAATTTGGTAGCAACAGAATTGTGTGGTTCTGACCTAAGACTTCTCAGAGTGGTGCTCTGAAGGTATTAGCTGGACTGCAGTCACCTGAAGGCTGTGATTTTCAGGTGGCCCAGTCACATGACTGGGGGCAGGAGGCTTGTTTCCTCCCACGGAGGCCTCCTCACCAGGTAGGCCTTCTTGAGTCCTTTTTCTGGAGTGGGTGACCTGCCTCTTGTCTTTTCTGTCAGGTTCTACCTGATTGACACTGTGGGTAGCCTGTAAGATTCTCTGAGCTTCTTCGAGAAAGGAGGCAGTAGAGAAGGAGAAGAATTGAGCCTGGACAGGGTTGAGAGGAGAGTTTTAAGAGCTATAATCAGAGATGTAAACAATGCCTTCTCTTCAAAAGCCTACTTGTTCACTTTATTGCCATGCATCCAGTTGTTTAACCTAAGAGTATGAATGTGCTCTTTGATCTCCTCCCCTGCCATCCAATCAACTACGCTCATAGTGGCTCTTTAAATGCTGCTCACCTTCCTTATCAATGATGCTACTATATTCAAGCCATTAATATCACCCTGACAGATGGTAGAGTTTTCTAACTGGTCTCTGCCCCTGTGTAGTCTGCCCCCTGAAGCATACTCTCCATTCTATAGACAGTGATTGTTCTAAAAATGGGTATGTGATCTAATCATGCCTCTGCTTAGAATCCTTTAATGGCTTCTTACTGCTCTTAGAATAAAAGCCAACTAGTTAATGTGGCCTCCTCAGAGGTCATTCATGATTCATTCTCTATTATTTCTTTTTTTTTTTTTTTTTTGGTTTTTTTTTTTTTTTTTTTTTTTTTTTTTTTTGTTCTTTTTTTTTTTTTGTCTTTTTGAGACAGGGTCTCACTATGCAGTTCAGGCTGGCCTTAAGCTCACTTTGTAGCTCAGACTGGTCTCGAACTCACAACAATCCTTCTGCCTCAGCCTCCCAAGTGCTGGGATTACAGGCCTGCACCACCACACCCGGCATTTCTTTTTATTCTTACAGTACTCATTTTTTTCTATAATTTTATTGAGAAACAAATAGCAATGAGACAGTTTCAAATCAAATTAGTAGTACAGTTTCAATAATTAATACATTGCATATTGTTTTCTTAGTGGTAAATTGTTGTACAAGATACAGACATTATATTCTATTTATAAACACTATTAGAACAGGTCCCTCTATTCATTGAATTAAGAGAATGTAGCTGTATATCTGTCTTAACTATTTTGAATATACAGATATAAAAGTCATTCATTTGTACCCCTTTTTTAATTTAGTTTTGTCAATTAAATATTATAGGTGTATGAATTCAGCAAAATATTCCCAAATAGTCCAGTAGTTCATAATAGTATTGGTTTTCTGTATGTCTGGCAGTGTCAGAAGTTGTTGACTTGAGTCTTTTATAGCTCAGCATAATAATATGGTTTTACTATTTATACTTTGGTTTAATACTTTTCTGTTGGATGGGTAAGACCAAGATAAAGCAAGACCTGTGTAAGAAGAACTATAGCTCTTGTATCTGATTAAGGTCAGTCAAATCCCTTCAGGATATATCCTGAGACTCTGTACTGCAGTTTGTAGATCCTTTGTCTGTGTCAGCCATGTGGATGAGTCATGGTCATTGCTTGACCAATTTGCTTTCTGTGAAAGCCTGAGAGAATGTTTTCTCTCCAAGTGACTCTCCTTAGGCACACTATACATCCTCGATCACTTTCCTCTTTGGGCCCATAATCTCCTTGATCAGAAAATTTGGGACACAATTCAGTTTCATGTTACAGTATAGGTTCTCATATGTCCTGAGTCTTAATTGACCTTGAAAGGATAGGACCAAAATGTTGGCTGTCTTTGTGGCCCTATTTTCCTCTAATTTTTGGTCTGCTAACTTAGGTTGTTAACCCTCCAGGAGAGAAGCTTATTGTTATTACTGTACATCCTAGGCTGTTGAGCTTAACCTCACTATTTGTCTGAATATCAAACATCTTAGGCTTAACATGGAACAGGTATTTTTCATCAAGTATTGATATGTTAAATTTTAAGTCCCTACAAAATATAACATAAAAATTAAAATATATTTTAAAAATAGGAACATTCTCTATTATTTCTGGATTTTTTTTGGTATGTTTATGTTTGATTGTTAGAAATTTTCCACTCTCATGATAAGCTTGTTGATATTACATTGCAATTTTGCCAATTCTCTGTTTTATAATTGTTAGGCAGCTAAACTTCTTGATAGTGACCTTTATTTCTACATTTGGTTGAAAAGACTTTTTTGTCTGATATTAATAACATTACATCATCTTTCTATTAGTATTTTGATAACTATCTCATTATGTTGTCTTTCATCAGTTTTGTGTTACTTGCCAATATTATATACTTATTATTTTAAAACCAAGCCTATAACTTCTCTTTTAAAAAGTAATTTAAGCCAGACATAATTGTATATGCTCATAAACCTGGCACTTGGAGGCTGAGGCTGGAGGATCCAGGGCAGCTTGCACTACATAGTGAAGCACTGTCATAAAATAATTATTTAAAAAAAACTAATTTAGTTATTATCCTTAGTAATATGTATTTGGACTTAATGTTTTTGGACTTAATTGTATTACTCTATTTTACTTAGTTTGCTGTATATTCTTTATTCTGGTTTTGTGTGTATGTGTCAAATTACCAGTTTTCTATATTAAATCTCACCAACCTTTCACCACACTTTTCTATCTGCTGATGTAGAAGCTTTGGGTTAGATTTTTATTAAAATAAATTTTCTTAAACACAAAGTCATTTTTTAATCCCTCTCCCAAATATGATAAGGACTTTCATTTGTTCACACTTCCCATTTAATATTGCATCTAATTCCACCACACATTATATTAATTTCTAACCTTACCAGCATCTTTTACATCCTATGCTTTCCCTTTGTACTTATTTTCTTTCAGTATAGGATCATGTATTGTATACTCTTAATTGCTTTGTATTGAAATTGTCTTACTGTCTCTATTCAATGGCTGTTTATTTGGGATAAAATTCTCAGTAAATAGAGTTCATTTAGCACATCTATTCATTCATCCTTCTGTTTTGATTTTTGCTTTTGCTAGATATGTAGTTCCTTTGTAGGTATAAATATTACCTTTCGATATCTTGATATTTTGTTTTGATCCTTGTTTTGTAATATCTCTGTAAGTTTGCCTTCATCTATGTGCTCAGTATATATAGATTTTAGCATTTTCATTAGAAAATTTTCAGCCTATTTTAAGTATAGCTTCCCTAATCTTCCTGTTTTTTCCTGTGAACTCCTTTCAGGCACATGCAAGACCATTCAACACATCCACATGCACCTGAACCTTTCTTCCATATTTGAAAATACCTTTATTCTTATAAACTCTGTTCTTTGTGATCCCCTCACTACATCTGTTTAATTCACTTTTTCTCTTCAAGTTTGGTAACTACAGAGGTCTTTTCACTTCAAGGACCACGATATTATTTTCTAAGTTTGCTAGCAGTTCTTTTGCATATTTACCAGTTCTCATTCTGCATGACTTCCCTAATTAACTACTTTTAAAAAATATGCTATTCTTTCATCACTGCTTTGAGAGAGCCAAAGCACTTAAACATCATTGTCAGACAGTTTCATGCTTAGTTTTGTTCTGAGTCCTCATCTAGTTGGATGTCTTAGTATTAGACATGGTCATGTGCTTTGAACCTGATGGATAGATTCATTTGAGGTGGAAGTTTTGATTTGCTTTTTGTTTTATTTTAGCTCATTTATTTTCTTTTCTCATTTGCTCTGTGTTCACCTATCTATGGCTAGTGATTTTAGCTCTGCCTGCCTCTCCAAACCACTTTGCTACAACCAGGCCTAATGTTGGCATTTTGATGTTCTTACCCCACAGGGATGTTGGGGAATTAGTCATGTGGCCAAATGCTTGGCTTGGTTCCTTGTTGCAAGTCTGAGTCTTCCTAGGCAGTGGTTGGTAGCAGTTATTTTCAGCCTCTTTCATGAGCTCCTGGCTTTAAGCACTCAGTCTAGCTCCTATCCACCACCTTGTTTGAAGCATCTTTAGTTTCTATCACCTCATGGGAAATAAAAATCTTGGTTTTTAAGCTTGAGACCCCAGTGAGCATGACTTTTTTTCCTACTATATCATTTTTGTTTCAGTTCCATTTCTGGTCCAAGAAAATACTCTTTCTGAGCCTGCTTATGTTATTTATTTATTTATTTATTTGTTTATTTATGTCCCATCATTACTATTTGTGTAGAAGAAAGGGAGAGGATAAAATGACTTTACTGCACAGCCTTGAATGGTAGTATTTCTGTACACCCCTCATGATCCTTTTCTTATAATCCATGTTTTAGCCTTCTGAACAATTTTAGTTTCCACAGAATCAATGAACTGCATGTCCTTCTCCCAATCCCCAACTTTGAATGGAACAAGAATAAGAGAGAAGACAGTCAAATGTAAATTTTTTTAAAAGTCAACTTTACTACAGATAAGTTAAGAAAGGTTTTTTGATCAATAACCAAAAGTGGCTGGAAACGCTCTCTGCCAACTCTCAGTCCCCACAGAATCTAGGCTCAGAATAAGTCACCAAAAGCAGAACATGAGTCTACAGAGAAAACATGCTTCCTGGAGATTATGTCTTCAGAAGTTTAGGGTTGGAATGGGAAAAGAGAATGAAGCCTCATAATTAGGGCTTTCTGCCATGCTTTTGAGAACTGCCAGCTAATGATAACAAGCCATTGTTCAATCAATTCTTGAGTAAGAAGCCAGAAGTAGTACTCCAGGAGAAATTCCCATGAAAATACAGGGCCAGCTTCCCTTAACAAATGCTGTGGACATTCTCCTTGCTCTAAGTCTTCTCAAAGTCTCTTTCTACCTCTTTCCTCCTGACAATTCCTACTCATCTGATACTCATAGTAAAATAATGGTTAATATTTGGTAAATCCAAACCATGGGAAACCATACATTATCTCATTTAATTCTCACAACAAGGGTAATTTATGGATGAAGAAGCAGGACAGAGAAGAGCTCCAGTGCTTCCAAAACCACACAGGTAAATGGCGGATGCAAGTTTAGGCCCAAGTTTCTCTAGCTCCATAGCCCATGTTCTTTACATCATAGGCAGCTAACTGCCTCTTATAGTTTATTCATCTTTGAATAGCACAAAGTGAGTGCTCAATAGTAAATAAACTATAAATAAAGATAATATTAAATATTTATATGCATCACATACATTAAAAATAAATATATAAATCAATGAAAGTTTTTTTTTTTTTTTTTTCAGAACCAGGGATTGAACTCAGGCCCTTGTGCTTGCCAGGCAAGCATTTATTCTACTGAGCTATCTCCCCAGCTCCATAATGAAACATTCTTAAGCTTGCTTTTCAGAGTGTATTTGAAACAACATTAGGATTTATAAAGAGTGTTTGATCTCTTTTGGCACCATATTCCTCTTTATAAAGATGGATATGAATATCCAAACTGAAGGTGTCTGTAGAGGTCATCGCTAGACTCAATATATCTGCCATTATTTTTGTCTATCATTTTCAAGTTTAGGCTTTCTCTCCCTGGCTGCCCAAGGAGACAGCTGTCCTATATTGTCCACCCTGCTCGTGCATCTGGTGCAAGCCTATTGGCCACCTGAAAGACTGGATTAATCCTGATTCCTGATCCTTTACATTTATGAAATTATGATGCTTCGTACACTCCTAGCAGCCTTGGGACCTCCATGGGGAAACTTGCAGCATACTAGTGAAGACTCTTGGTTGCAAGCTACAGAAATTCCAATTGGAAAAAAAATAGGCTTGTAGAAGTACATTACCTATGTACCTACCTATCACTTGAGAAAATCAAGTTATAAAGAAAGTAGTTATTTGGCACAGGCAAATGCATTGCCTATAGTTCCTCTGGTGGGGGTGCTGGACAGCCACGGCAGGGACCACATAGTAGAGCCAAACCAGTCTCCTCAGGGCCACTGGGGTCCTACAATCCCTTTTAAAGGCAAACCTCTGATGACCTAAAGACCTTCTAGTTGGTCCCACCTCTCCAAGTTCCTAACACTTCCCAATGGGCTGAGGAACAAGCCTTTAACATGTGGATCTTTGAGGAATATTCCTGATGCAGACTTTAAAATTCTTCCCCTGGCCACCCCCAAGCCCATGTCCATTTCACAGTATAAAATGCATCCAGTTCATCACCAAGAGTCTCCAATGTCTTAATTATTCCACCATTACTAAAAAGTTGAAATCCATTCTCCTCTGAAACTCAAGCAGCCATAGCCATGAGCTCCTATAAAGATCAAAAGAACAAGCTACAGACTTACAAGATAAAATGCCACAGGGTAAATGTATTAGTTACTTTTCTCATTCCTGAGACAAAATACACAATGCCCACAAGTCAAGGGAGCAAAGGTTTATTTAGCTCAGAGTCTGTAGGGATTGCAGTCCATATTCAGCTCCAAAGCAGCGTCAGTTGGCAGAGGAGGTTTGCAGGGGAGAACCAGTTGATGGCAAGCAGAACAAAAGCAAGGGGCCATAACAGTGCCTTCTGCCCCTTCCCAGGCTACTCAGCCCAGGTAGCACTCACACCTTTAATTCTAGTGTCCTTGAGCTCAGCATTGCACCAGGAGTCAATGCCAGCATTACACATTCTAGACTCAGAAAGCTCTGAAAAATCCCCACCCATAACTACATGAGGCTTTGGAGGGACACTAAACCCAAGCCATAACGGGATACATTCCCATTGCAAAGGGAAGAGAAATAGGAAGCTACCAAAAGGGGATCAAAACAAAGCAAGACTGAAGCCCAGTGGGGTAAATGCTAACTGCTACAGCTCCATGTATTTGGAGCTCTTGGTGGTGGAATGTAGACTCTCGAACCCTTTGGCAGCCACATCCTATTTCTTCAGTAGTTTCAGCCCACATAGTAACTCTTCTTGGGCTGGCTTCTACCCACTGCCTGCACTTTTCATCAGCAGACTTCCAACATTGCTGTAATCTGTCTTCTTGCAATTGCCAATGTCTTAGTTTGACTCATACAGCTCCACACATTGTTCTGTTGGGTGCTAGTTGCAAGGATTCTGATCCTGTTACACACTGCCTTGCCTCTGAGGGTTTCTTTTGATGCCTTAGGGCTGCACCCATGATCTCGTAAGCCTTTCATTTCACATACCTGAAAACCTAGCACAGCATGGGGAGCATTGTGTACTGTAAAGTGACTGTATCTGGTCACACACAAACTGTGGTGGTAGTGGCATTTGAGTGCTTTGCTGGCTGGAAATGAATCTTGAAATGATTTTGCCTGCCTTGAATCCCAGAACCACTCTGGAGCCAAGCACTTGAGTGAGCGGTGTGGATATTTTCTATTTCAGTGTCTGTTCTTTTCTTCTCTGCTTCACTAGTGGGCATCTCAATGTGGATCAACAGATTAAGGCTAAAGAAAGGGTAGTTTCCCAAAGAAATTACAGATACACTCACGCAAATACTGTAACCATGAAGCAATCTATTATTTTGAATAAAAGCTAACAATCTTTATAGTGTTTTAGATATAAGTCATCTGATCTTTCAACAGTGCTGTGAACGATTGATCCCTGGGCCTGCCATGCTGGCCTCACCTCCAGGTGTACTAAGATGGCAACTGAGACTGGGCGTAATGGTGCACCTGTATGTAATACTAGCTCTTGGGAGGCTGTAAGCAGGCGGATCACTATGAGTCCTATCTAGTAGTGAGACCCTGAACACCCTGGAGACCCTTCCCTAAAAAACCCAAAAATAACCACCCTTCCTCAAAAAGAAACAGTGCTATGAAGCAGCAAAGGTTTTATAGTCAGAAAACTCAGCGAAAGACGGAGCTAGGTTTGCAATCCATGTATTTCTTTAGAACTCTACAATTCATGGCACCTTTCATACATGAATAAAGAGCCCAATTTTATTAATGGCCTTAGAGGTGAAATGCTTGCCTGACCTAACAGTGCTCCCTGTAAAATAATACCACCTACGTCTGTGATTACAGAAACATGTTACAATACCAAGTAGTCATTCTAACCCACTTTACTTGTAGCTAATACCGCCACCCCACCCTCCGCACTTCTTTACTTTCTCAGCACAAGACCATGGGTGTTTAGGGCAGGCCATCTGTTGATTAGAAAAGTGAAACAAGAACTGTTCTGGGTAAGTTACGGGGAAAAAAATAGCTATCGGCCTGTGCATATGCTCTGTTCCCTAGGTTGGAGCACAACCTTCTCTTCTGGTTAATTAAACGCTCAGGTCAGATGACAGTTGACAGAGGAACTCCGGAGCCATTCTCTGTCCAGGTGTCTCACTCTGGTGCCATTATTGTTCCCATAAGCCCCTGGCACTTCACTGTAGCACTCACCCTTTGTTTTATAATTTTCAGCATTCTTTCATTTCCCCACACCAGACGGCAAGCTCACTATCTCTGGTACTTAGACCCATAGTCCTTCAACAAACACAATTTTAGAAACAAATGTACAAGGATTTTGCATCACAGAGACCAAGCATTATTTTGGACTTGGCTGACTTTTGCACAGATAACTGGAGGATTTCATGGCTTCAGATTACAAAATATCTCTGACCTTTGAGGAAAACAGATGTGGAAAGAACTAGGCCTGGGCTTAATTTCTCTATCCAGTGGTCATATCTGGTCATTTCTCTCCTAACATCTTCCATGGATACTTCAGGAACCACCTAACGCTAGGAAGAAACAGAACGTTTCCCTAGTGTACAACTTTAGTGTCACTTAGAACACAGTTAGTAATGGCTGTGTATGTGTGGATAGTAGGTGTTGACATGTGAAGGACAAGTCAAACAAAATCAAATACAAGTAACTTTTACATGGCAATACATGAGTGGATCTCTGGAGCAGACCTAGAAATCTGAAATGCAGGACAAAGTTTTATCTTATTAATAATTTAATAATTCAAATCTCCTAATGTATTAATTTATGTGAATTTGTAAAAGGGAAATCGCCACTTTGTCACTTTGGGATTTTGTCTATACTTTTGATCAAAGCCTCCCTACACTTTGAAAATGAAATAATTCTTTATAGACTCTCTGGAATGAATTCTCCTGTGTTATACATGATTACACACACACACACTCACACACACACACACTCCCTCTCTGCTTTCTGCTGATTGCTATCAGATGGACCACTCTGTTAGTTCACCCGGCTATGGCTGAGTCACCCCTTGAGATCTCACCTTAACTTTTCAAAGTACCAGTCTCTTCATCCATTTTTCATGTATTTGATTATAAATGTAATACAAATAGAACACATTTGGAAAATCCTACGTTAATACCAATGTCTTTAGCAGCTATAATCTTTTTCAAGTATCTTTTTAGTAGCATATTTTTATGTACTTGTAATCATAATTACTAAATTTGCAACTTGCTGTTTTTAAAACAGTACCTATTCTTTAAAAATTCAGCCTTTTTTCAAGCAATGTGTGCTTGAAATTGTTCTGATGCTGGTGTAAGAGTATAATAACTGGTGACATTATGAACGGTTCTACAATTGCAGACTGCACATCTGCAATGATCACTAATTTAAATGATGACGACTTTACTCATGAAAGAAAAACAAATTTGGATAAACAGGCAAGGGCAAGAAAAATACATAGATTTCTCCACCAGCTATGAGAGCAAACTGCTAATGTCACATTTGTCAAGTAGGATATGACAGATTTCATGACTGCTACTTCTTACGGTTAACAATTTGGTCTCAAACTCAGTAACATTTACTTTCATAACTTGCTCTTTCACTCAGTCAATATTTATTTCCTGTGAACTCATGGAAAATATTGACCTCAACAGTAGCAAGTGTATTTCTTTGGCTCAGTCTCAGTATTAAAGGCATATTCATAGAACTGGCATATCTTAGACACATTGAGAAGGCAGGGAGCTTCTTATATTCACTCTTCACAAGTATCCAACACAAATCTCACTTTGAATTGGGTACTCCAAGAGGTGGCCCTGACATTTCTGGTGAAGTAGAATCAATGACAATGACTTTTTGTCCTGTGGTAGGAGGAATGCAGTTTCTAGAGCTCTGTAGGCTGAAATGTAATCACAAATTCTAACACTGAACATGAAGATTTCTGCTTGACTTGATCTTTTTTTCTAATCTAAGGCTTTTTTTTTTTTTTCTACCTCTGCCATCTCAAGGCTACCTCTCCAATTCCTAGTATCAATAAGAACAGGTATAGATAATGATGACTGAATGTTAATAGTAAAAATAATCTGAAAGGAAATTGGATGCAAAAGAATACATTGTATTGCTAACATACCTCCAATTTTAAGGTTCTTCTCTGTATAGATAACTGAAATCGACTTTTTTATTTATTTATTTTTTAATGGCTCAGTTAAATCGTATTATCTCTATAGGTTTACCATTCCCCTATTTCTTATGGCGGCACGTGCGGACAGGTGAAGGTCTCCAGGATCACGAGGAGCCTCCCGCCATTGGGGTAACTGGACTCCACAGAAAGGCACCGAACCAAAAAGACAAGGTTGCCATTTTACTTTTAACGCGGACACCGGCACGCGCCCGGCGCTGTCTCGTCATCACCGGGGCCCCAGGTGCCCACCCACGTGTGCTGGGCTGCGCCCAAGTTGGAGACCCTGCGGTTCAGCCCCGGGGTGCGAGGTTTTATAACTAGTTACTTCTACGGAGGGAAGGCAGCGCGACCCTGTACCCCGAGAACCGCGGGCTCCCTCTGGCCCCGATTCCGGCCCAACCTCCGCGCCCCACCCGTCGCTCGCGGCCCGACTCCGGTTTCGTACGCTCAGAGGGGCCGACCTCCGGGCCGCTGGCCGGGGGCCGCGGCAGGACCCTTCCGGGAGCCGCGGGACCGCAGCGGCGCGAGGCCCACGCAGCCGGCGGGGCGGAGCCGGGCGCGTGCGCGCGCACCCACTCCGCGCGGGGACGCCCACTCGCGAGCGGGGCGGCAGGCGCCCGCGCCCCCGGCCTGTGCGCAGCCGGCCCCTGGGCGCGCCCCCGGCGCTCGCGCGCGGCCGAGCCGGACTCCCTGGGCCTATCGAGGCCAGGCCGAGGCCTTGGCCGCCCCTCCCCCCCCGCGCCGCCTCTTCCGCCGCCGCGGGCGCGAGCTGCCGCGAGGCTCCGGGAGGCGGCTCGGAGGCAGGAAGGAACCGGGCCGACCTCGGCCCGCCCGAAACGCGGCCGCTCCCGAGCTCGCGCGGCCGCCGCCTCCCCGGGGTGGAGCGAGGAATGAGCGAGCACCGGCCCCGGGCACCGAGGGCCGTGGCCCGACTTTCTCCCACGCCGCGGCGGCTCGAGGGCTCGGCGAGGGCGGCCGGGCGTGGCGCGGGCAGCGGCAGTCTCGCTTGCGGGGCGCACGCCGGGGCTTGCTGAGCCCGCCGCGGCGAGGAGGAGGAAGAGGAGGAGGCGGCGGAGGAGGGCGGAGGGCGGAGGGGCGGGCGGGGGCCGCCGCCTCCCCTCCCCCGCACGCGCCCGGCTCAGGAGGAGGAGGGCGCGGAGGAGGAAGTTCCGCTCTGGGCCGGGCCGTGCGGTGTGGCCGGCGCCTCCAACGCTCAGGTATTTGGGACGCGGTTGCCCTTCGCGTCGGCAGCTCGGCGGCACCGGACTCCCCGGTTGGTGTCGGGAAGTGCGGGCGGCCAGCGGGCGCCTCCTCCGGCCCCTTCTCCGAGGCTGCTGCTTCGGCTGGCCGGCGCGCTGCGGAGGGAGACCTCCGCCGGAGACTTCTGAGGAGACCAGCGTGTGTGCCACCACAAGGTTCCCATACCGGGCAGTGGCGGCGTCAGAGGAGCCGAAGTGACCCCTATCCAACTCGGCTCTCTCCAGGCTCCCTTTTGAGCATCGCACTGGGGTGCAGGAATGGAAGAACCCCCCTTGCATCTTTTCTGCAGCGTGGCTCGCCGGCTGCGTGCCTAGGCATGAACAGGAGACTTCCAGTAACCCGGTGAGGTGCCGAGAGTCAGATGGCAGGAAGATTCCACACGACATAAAGGAGCGATCCTTCAGGAGGCTACCCGGGTTTGTGGATGTAAGAGGACGCGTGCGGAAGGTGCCCTACAAAAAAAAAAAAAAAAAAAAAAAAGCACAACAATCCTTGGAGAGGAGAATACTGCTTTTATCCACTTTCGCTGATTTTGGAAACAGTTCTGAGTGTTGTGTGTTTGACGTGAAGATGAAAACCTTATGAAGTGTTCAGTCCGAGAGCCTAAACGATGACTGCCCCAGCGCTGCTGCCCCTGTCTGGACGTAGGATACCGCCTCTGAGCCTGGGGCCGCCCTCCTTCCCGCATCACAGGGCTACCTTGAGACTTTCCGAGAAGTTTATCCTTCTCCTCATTCTTAGTGCCTTCATCACCCTGTGTTTTGGGGCATTCTTCTTTCTTCCAGATTCTTCGAAACACAAACGCTTTGATCTGGGCTTAGAAGATGTGTTGATTCCTCATGTAGATGGGGGCAAAGGGGCGAAAAACCCTGGAGTCTTCTTGATCCATGGACCCGATGAACACAGACACAGGTTTGTTTATTTCAGACATTGTGGCGTTAACGTCTAGCAGAGTGAGTTAGGGTATTGGATCTAGTCTGTCTGTCTCTGCCTTTTTCTTTCTAGCGGTAAAACGTGTAATAGTTAAGTGAAGAGTTGTTATTATTTCAAAAGTTGGCTGAGTAGTACTGTAGACCCAAAGGACTACACGTCTCACCTGAAGTCCAGGTGCTTGTTTTTCATAGAAGAAACTTGTATTCAGAGTTATGTCTGATGTGGACAGTTGGTAATGGAAAGTCAGTGTAGAGAAATAGTGACATGCTGTGCACATCCTCGTTAGGGTGTTGCTTTCAGTCATTGTGCTACCATGTGAAATCCTTGCCTCTGATGTTGGCAGCTGCCAAGGTTTTCTGTCAGAGGGCTTCTTCTTTGCTTGCTGGTTAGAATTTAGTCATGAAGCTTGCTTACTTGTTTGCATGGACAAGGTAGGAAGAGCAAAATTTGAGAATAAGCTGATTTTTTTTTTTTAAAGGCTGTTTGTGTTGGTTGTTAAAGATATCAAGCCCTAAATCTTTCACTTTGTGAATCTTGGGAATAAGATTTGGGGTCGGTTTAAAATTTAAATTTGTTCTGATATTTTAGTTTTAGTGTGGGAGCTGGACCATGTTAATTCTTAGGTTGTTTGAGTCTGGTTAGTTAAGAACTATACATTTTCCAGGTCACCAAAACTGAAGTGAGAAAGATGTGAAGCTCTAGTTACAGTCCCTTTAAATCATTTATGTATTTTTTGAAAAAGAGAATTTTGGGAATTCAAACCTACCCTCTTTATTGCTTAAAATAATGTTGAGTTGTGGAAAAAAAAAAACATGTTTGGATTGTTTTTAACTGGTGTTAGTTTTAACTTTTAATCTGTGAGGATTTTGAAAAAGCTTAGGTTTAAATATGGGCCTATGTTAAATACTTGGGAAAATCTGCAGTGTTGTCATTAGCATATAGCCTTGTAAAGTTTCCTTAACCTAGTTAACTTGTAAAAGTTCTTTGCATTTTTGTTGAACCTTATGAGGTAGTTCTAATATTTCTTTATACCATCCTTTTATGACTACCTTGGAATTTTTACGATTTTCAACTTTTGTGCTCTTCTAGATTTGTTTCTTTAGTTTTGTTTATTGTAACTTCCAGAATAATCTGTTCTGATTTGTGAAATGTAACTAAAATTAACGAAGTAATTTTCCTTGAAACCTTATTTCCTGTCTTATTTGCATAAGCTATGTATTTGGAAAAATTGGTGTTACCGAGAACTGGAATCAGAGCTCTTTGGCCTATTACTATAGTAAACTGTCATATACTAAATGGGTAGGTTCCTTTGTATTGCTTGTGGTCTAAAGGATGAAAAATTTACCAATTTCTACATTAAAGACATTTGTCATAGAAAAATTCCCCAATGCAGCTAAAATCTAAAATTTGAATGAAAATGTAGATCTGTGTATTTTGTTTAGTGTTTATAAAACCCAACTTAAGTAATGTAGAGAATACTCAAATTTACATGGCCCATGAACATATATATGTGTGTATATTGTTGGTATCCCAGACTCATGAGTTCTGAGTTTGAAGAGGGAGAACGATTATAAAGTTCTGGTAACAGAGGGTGGTTAGTCAACCATATTGAGTTTTAGTGTAGTAGATAGATAATGCATGTGATAATTTATTGGTTTGATTCCTGAATTTTGGAAGGGGAGAATTCAGACAATTACATTTGTGAAAGATCTCTGTATTCCTGTGGATGTATTGGTTTAATTTTTTACTTGCTTAGTATGTTTTTTCTTGATTACTGAATTTGAAATTATGGTCTGTAGTGATAAAAACTATTTTACTTTGGAAAAGGAACACTAATTTTAAAATAATTCAGAAATACAACTCTTTTATGGAGTTACTAAGACCACATTTATTTAGGATATGGTTTAAATTTCTTAATTTAGAAGATACATATTGATACAGGAATAGAGTGGTGTTAGTGAACCTATGGCAGGTGTGTCATCACGAGCTCTTATTGTCATTGAAAGTTCTAAAAAGTTCACCATCACTGGGTAGAGGGATAAGAAATGTAAGGTAAATTGTTACTTCATACAAATAGCAGTTGAAAGCTACATGTCAAGCGAGTTTTAATAATGGATCTGTATTAATGGTGTGTAAGATCTTAATTGCAGGATTTATTCTGTGGTTTCCCACTGATCAGAGGTGTGATTTGAGCAAATTTAAAACTTCTGTTTTCTCTGTGTGAGTGACATCTATTTTACAAGTTGTACTGAATGAGGTAGTGCATGCAAAACACAATATAGTTCCTAGGCTTTAGTCAGTTATCAGTAAATGTGAGCATTTATTACCAGTGTTCAATATTTTATCAGAGTTTACTTAGCTTAAATAAGTGTGTGTTTCTGAAAGGTTGGATACAGTTTGAGTAATATTTCAAAAATGTTCCAGAATTATATTGTCTAAAAGACATTTTATAGCCGGATCACTAGTGTTAGCAACAAATGTGTATTGCATATTATTTTTGTCAGGCCCTGTTTGTAAGGAGGTCTGGTGTAAGGGCAGTAATGGCTATTAGACAAATGATTTTGGCTTTAAGTATAATGCACATTAGAAAGTTGTACACTGTGTGATCAGAGCAGTTAATGGAGTGATCAGCATATGTGGTGGAGGTGGAATAGGAATTCCCGGCTTCATACCGGAAGCAGTAGCTCAGGAACTTTGAGCTGCAAGTCTAGTCAGTGTTGGAGAGAGGGGAGAAGGGATGCATAGTGCAGGTGAGAGAGCACTAGGTTGGAAGACTTGGTGTCCGTGAGGGTCTGGGAGTAACTCAGGATGGCAGATGGAGAGGGGAGCTATGAGGGGTCAGGTGATGAGGCTGGGGCAGAGGTTTTAATTGTCTTGCATACAGGTTTTTCAGGCTCCCTAAGTCATTGCAGAAATTTGAATTAGTTGTCAGCATTCACAGCTCAGGATATTTCCTGTCATAGTCAGGATTTCTGATTTCTTTTAAACAATTGCTCTTAATTTCTTATTACTTAATAATTATTCCAGGTAACACCCAAATTTGTACTTTCAGATGGAAGCACTCAGCTGGAATCTGATAGCAGCTGCTCCCTTAAGTGGCATATGCTGTCCATTTTCTGTCACTCCATAAAGGTGTCAAATGAACAAATAACAATAGATCAATATTTAACATGGTTGTCCTTGAATTTTCAATCCCTGGGCAGTATCCTGGAGAGTTTGTAGTTAAGTATTTTGACTGTACCCTAACTGTACTGTGAGGAGTCACTGGGGCAAGGAATGGATATTTTTAAACATTTACACATTTACACAATGATTTTTGTGCAGGGGGCTAAGCAGGTTGGAGAGTCTGTGTTACAGAGGATATTGACTCGATTACTCTGGAGGTAGTGAAAAAGCAGAGAAATTAATGGAGAAAAGGAGTTAATTCAAGAAATGTTAAACTTAGATTTTATAGAGAGTGGTGGTTAACTGTCCACTATGGGGGCTCAGGTAATAAGAGAGAAGGGACAGGGAGTCTTGAATAAATTCCTAGTTTCTGGATTGTCTGGCAGTGGATTAATAAGACATTTACACTATGTAATGAATGCTGTTTAGAGGAAACTAGTGTGTCTGCTTCTTTTAAGTAGTTCACAAATAATCCAGTTTTCACCCCCCTGCTTCCTAGGTAATATTACCACACACCCATAGTTTGGCTTTCTCTTCTGAGAGTCCATTGGTTTGAACATACATGAATGTTGTCATATATATGATATACATAAAGTGTCACTCTGACAATTAAGATTTCCTTCTTTCTTTTTTGAAGCTGACATTTATTTAATACCATTGTATAAATGGGCTGTGTGTGTATGTGCTTGGAGGTGGACATAAACATTTATTTGGATAGTTGTTAAGTTTCATTTTCCAGTCAAGATATTTTTACTTTTTATTGACTACTTGAGGCTCAGGTGTATGTTTACCTATGATAGGGTTTCAGGTTTTTTGTATCAGGAATGGAACTCAGGACCTTGTGATTGCCAGGTGGGCACTGTGCTACTGAACTGTATCCCTGGCCCATATGTATGATAGTTTCTTCAAAGGAAAGAAAATGTTGGTATTGTCCTAAGAAGGATATAAAGTTGCATCTTGGCTCTGCTAACTAGTTATATGACATGGTACTAGACATTGTCACACCAAACCTGTGTGGCCAGTGTGGTAGTTACTAGTTACCTAAGACTATTGTACTTGAAATGTAACTAATCTTGATTATAGTGAGCTTTAGTGAGTTTCTCAAGTTTATGTGAGGATTTGTGGTTTATTTTTTGTGTGAGAGTAAAAATGTTCAAATTTTTTTTTTATTTTTTAATAGTATTTAGGACAGGGTCTACAGAGTCTTACTACATAGATTGGACTCATAATGATTCTCCTGTTTTCAGCCTCCGGAAGTGCTGGGATTACAGGCCTGTGCCACCACACCCAGTCTCAGTTGTTGTCTCAGCCTGCCCCAAGGGCAGGGCTGGCAGGGGATCAAACCCTGGCCATTGCACTTTAGTCTGTTGAGCTATGAGGCCAGCTGAAATATTCAATTGTATGTTTTAAATTATATTTTTAAATTGTATTTTTTAAATTTTAATTTACTTGCTCTTTCCTCATCTCATTCTACTTCTTTGTCTTTTTTAGCCTATTCTGTTTTTTATTGTTATTTAATTAAGGCTTTATGCTCCTATTTTGGAGACATTTTGTTATTTTTATGCCCTAATAAATCTGCTGGATATCCTGTTTTAATATGTTTTCTCTCATTTAGCTCATGGTTATTTTTCCTTTGTCTAAATGTGAATTATGTATGTACTATTCCTACTTGACAGTTGACCAAAGCAGCTGGTATAGATGCCCTTGCTGCTGCATCATCATCATCATCTTCATCATCATCTTCATTGTCATTTTGGTGTTTAGATATAGTATTGTGTGTAAATACCCATTTTAGTTCTGTAGTTGGGATCTATCCAGCTATCACTCTTTCTTTTCTCTTCTGCTTTTCGTAGCATCTTTAGTAGTCTCAATTGTTCTGTTGCTATTATAGGTTTTACATAATTCCCAAATTAAGAATACAGTTGAGCCAGGAAGATAGCTAAGTGGCTTAAGCACCTGCCTGACTAGTGCAACATCCTGAGTTCAGTCCCGATACCCCCCCCCCCCAATATGGTTGACAGTATGGACAGTCAATAAAGATCCCTGTTGTCTTGTCTCTCACCACCCTTCAACCTTGAATGTGGTTTTTCCTACTTCCTTTAATCCTTTAAGAGTTGTTTGGTGACAGAATATAGATACATAAATAATAATTGAGAGACTGTGTGCTAAGGAAGTTAAACAGTACTGTGATTATTCGGAGGTTTGTATCCATCCCATCTCTCTTTGGGACAGATTATTGAATCCCTGAGGTAAGGAGTAGTTGGGGTACAGTAGTAGTTTAGAGGTTTTTTTTTTTTGCCTCATGAATTAAAATTTGGTTCTATAAAATCTAGTGTACTTACAGGTTGTGAAAAGTTCAAGATTCTAACATTAACTTTGTGATTTTTTTTTTTTTTTTTGATAGTCCAGGATTCTTTTTTCTTAAGTCATTTTCTATGCCTTTCACTATTATAGTAATATAGAAGAGGCTGGATTTAGGGGCTGTTTGTGAATGACAATGTTTGTGCTGTTATTTAAATCTTAGTTTTGATCCAAACAAAATAAAGTTGTACTTTTATTAGTTCCATGTTTTAGAATTTCTGAATATATAAAGATGATTTTATTCTTCTTAAAAATGAATAATTTTTTTTTTTTAATGTATTTGGTGCAGGGTCTCTCAGTACACAGCTTGAACACATAGTAATCCTCCTCTTTTCAGCCTCCTCAGTGCTGGGATTATAGGCTTGTGCCACCATACCTGGTCTCTGGCCAGCTCAGTATGCCAGGGACAAGGCCGGTACATATGGAGCTGTGGATGGAACCCCGGTTCCTGTGTAGGTGCTTAGTCCCCTGAGCTATCTCGCCAGCCCATAAATGCAGTTTTCTTATGGCCTGTTTAAAATGCAAAATGCCCAGGTTTTGATGTTGGCCAGTGATTGTTGGCTATTCTGGTAAATAACATCATAAAATGCCCATAATAGATAAATAATACTTATTGTATTAAATGTTTCAAGGAACATAAACACTAGTTTATCTTCTCCAAGAGCTATAATGGTTATTGCAGAATTTCACTTTGATTTCATAGAAAGGGTTCTAGGCCTGTGAAACTTTTTTTCTTATTTATTAGTCTCAGGATATTGCTCCTGATATATATACACACACACACACACATATGTATAAATATACACATATACACATATATACATATATATCTCTATCTCTATATATATATTGTATTTTGGGGAAGGGTCTACAGGATGTTCAGGGTCTCGCTACTAGATTGGACTTACAGTGATCCTTTTGTTTACAGCCTCCCAATAGCTGGTATTGTAGGTGTGTGCCACCACACCCAGTCTCAGTTGCTGTCTCAGTGTGTGGAGGGGATTAGGGGGCAGTGGCACTGCAGGCAGGCCTGGGGATAGAACACCTGGCCTCTGTGCTTGCTTGCAGGCACTTTAATCCGACTCCCAAAATATTAACATTGATTTTTATAGATTCTGTAGCATGTAGTTTAAAATTTGATTTTCTGTCATTCATGTAAATTTGTACTAGAATATTTTGAGTTATTTTTATTTAAGTTTTAATAGTGTTTATTATTATTTTTTGTTTATGTATTTGGTACAGGGTCTCACTATGCAACTCAGACTTGTACTGATCCTCCTGTTTTCAGCCTCCTCAGCTCTGGAATTACAGGTCTGTGCCACCACTTCCTGTCAAAGGTTCATTGCATCCTGGGGGCCGGGCCAGTGTGGCCTGTGGGATGGGGATTGAACTGTGGTACCTGCACTTGCCAAAGCAGGTGCTTAGTCCACTGAGCTATCTTGCCCGCTGTTTAATAGTGTTTTTGAACTGAAGGTTCTTTTTTTTTTCCAAGAGTAATTATGTTTATTATATCAGCTGGGGAAGGAAACACACAAACTCTTAATTTAAGGAAAGTAAGGAAATAGTAATCAGTAAAATACAACTACAGATTCTGTGTTCGTCTATAATAAAAATTAAGCCAGTCAATCATTTTGGTCATTATCCCAATTCTTCTTCCCACTTGGAGGTTTGGGCCCACTGGCTGGTTTGGCCATGATGATCTGATCAACTCCAAGTAGAGTGCTTGCAGCATTAGTAGCCAACATGATAAAGCCTAGTATTTTCTCAGATAAATATCTAGAACACCAGCTTCCAGGATGTCCTTTACAGTACGAACTTCAGCCTCAATATCTAATCAAACATTTTTATTTGCTTCCTGATGCACTGCATAAAGTTTAGAGATTATTTCATTGGCCTTGACTTATACTGGTGCAGATATCATTGTAAAAGGTGGCAAATTCTGTGCCAGTGCCCATGGGATAGCTCGAGAAGCCTCAGCGAACTTCTTGATGGCATTGTTTAAGTCCAGGACAGGTCTCTCCATATGATGTGATCTATTTGGGCAATTCAGTTTCTGTGGCACTAGCTCCAGGTATAAAATGTTTATCCCTTGTGAGAATTTTGAAGGTGTTAATACCATCATCTACTGCCCTTTCTATGTCATCCATTATACTATCAATAGAACCTCGAGTAGTAGAGATGGCACCATCTTCTTATTCATGCTTAAAAACTACCACCTGTGTGTCTCCAACTTCTGAGAGTCTGTGTTACAGTGCCCCACTTCTTCAAGGACAGGAGGAGTCAATCCAGGAAGAGCTGTAACACCATCTGTTTTTACATAGACCATAAGATCCTATTTTGAGTTAAGCCTCACCAGCATGATATTTTGTTTGCATAATGAAGAGCCATGTCCGCCACTTTGCCACCTGTTGTGATATCTGCACCAGTGTCAGCAATAGTTTTGACTTACACATCCATGAGATTCTCTTCTCCTTTACTAAAATTCATCAATTCTTCAGTGTCTCTATCAGTACTGTTCCCTTAGTTTCTGTTACCATGCCATCAAAAGGGCATGAGTACACTGCAAGTTTTGCATCTTTGACAGATACTACATCACTTTCAGTTTCCTTCTTAAAAACATGCCATGTAATATTGAAGAGGAAAAGATACTAGAGCCCAAAATTTTACAAATTCTGATGTTATCAACATTGAAATGGCCAAAGTTAGGAAAAATAGATACGCATGCCTGAGCAATAAGCTTGGCTAGAAATGCTTCATTCCCATACTGTTTACTCATTATGAAGGTATGAAGCAGAGCTGACCTTCAGCATCCTGAAGGTTTTTTTTTTTTTGTCTTTTTGAGACAGGGTCTCACTATGCAGTTCAGGCTGGCCTTAAGCTCACTTTGTAGCTCAGGCTGGTCTCGAACTCACAACAATCCTCCTGCCTCAGCCTCCCGAGTGCTGGGATTACAGGCCTGTGCCACCACGCCCGGCTTCCTGAAGGTTTTTTTACAGAACAGCATACTGAATCAGGAAGAATTTTGTGGGCTTTTCTGTAGGCTATTTCATACCCTTCTCTAACTTCTGAAACTGATAGGCCAATCTTCAGAAGTTCTTCAGCTAATTCAAGAAGAGCCTTAGCAAAGACCAGAACAAAGTTTGTGCCATCTCCACCGTCTTGTTCTTGCATATGAGAGGCCATTACGATCATTTTTGCACACGATGCTGTACTTTTAGCTCTCTTAAAATAGTTGATGCATTTGTCACAAACAACTTCTCCAGGTGGTGGACAACCATTTTGTTCATTCCATTTGGTCCATATACTGTATGAGTGGTTTGGCCAAGCTCCTTGCAAGCTTCTATATTTCTATACACAGCCTCTTCTAATCCTAAAAAATGTTTTGCTCCCTCCTGGAGCATCTGGGCAAAGCCTGGGACCTTGGGAACATGAAGTGCCATGGCTGGGTAGCAGGCAGCGGTTGACGTGCTCACTGAGAAGAGCTGCCTCTTTAGATTCTTGTTAATATTATTTTACTCATTTAAAGGCCAGGTATCCCAAATCCTCATAAAGATGTTTTCATTTAGCTTCCCTACAGTTAGTTTTTTTTTTTTTTTTTGGTTGTTGCTTCTTATGTATTATGTCTGTGAATGCTTACTTGAAGGGTCTTACACTCATTTTCTTACTTTTATTTCCTAATGGAACATGGACTTCTTTAGGGACAAATGTCCATATTTTATCTTACTATTTCCAGTGCTTGTGTGAATTTGGCTCTTAGCAAAAGTATATTTCTGTTGAATAAATATCCATGGCAAGATAAAAATTCTACAAGAAGAGATCTAAGCAGAATTCAAGGACGTTTTAAGACAGAAGATGCAAAAGGAAGAGCAACGATGCTTTAAATTGGAAAGGTTGCAGTCTGTAGTAAAGATTTTTTATAAAGTATAGAAATGAAAATAATACATATTGTCTTTCCTTATAAAAAAGTTATTCCTACAAATGTATCAAGTATTTTGTAGCTCCCTGCATTGAATTTCTCCCTTTTCAAGAAAAATGAAAAAAAAAAAAAGAAAGAAAACCTTCTCTTCTTAGACAGGATTTCATTCTGCAGTTCAGGTTGGCCTTGAGCTCACTTTGTAGCCCAGGGTGGCCTCTTAACTCACAGCCATCCTCCTATTTCAGCCTCCCAAATCCTGGGATTTGGACTGCTATTATAATTTTGCTGTAAGTTTCCTCTCCCTTCCTCCCTCCCACTCCCCTCTCACCTCCCCTGTCCCTCCTCTTCTGGGAATTGAACTCTGGTCCACACTTGTCAGGCAGGAATTATGCCATTGAGCTAAATCCCTGACTTTTCATTTTACAATGTGATTACAATAAAATCTGTGCTGGAGGTTTATTAGTCAGATTGGATTCGGAGTTATCTCATAAAGAAGAATTTCCCGCAAAGGGCCTTTCTAGTTGTTTGTTTTGGAGTGTTACATTGTCCCGAAGGAAGGTATCATTATGTGTTTATATATTGGACTTGAAATCTTCCAGCATCAGCCTCCTGAATAACTAGATTTATAGGCATATGCCACTAAGGCTGCCATATCATTATATATTTTAAAAAGTATTGGTTAAGGTGTAAGAGATAGGGACTCTTGTTTCAGTCTTGTCCTTTTGTTGTTGAAATGTTTTTAGATAAGCCATTTAACTTCTTTGTTCCTTAATTTCCTTATTTATAAAATAAGGAAATGGACTAGTTTCTTTCATCTCATGTGTATGAAATACATGTAATCTTATAAAATAGTAAGCTGATGTATGTGCAGTCATTTAGCTCATCTATCACAAATTTTGTGAAGATAAAATTCTAAATAGGAATTAGCGTCATTTGTTTGTTTTTTTAATGAGAAAAAAGATAAAATAGTAATGAAAGTGTGTTATTTTGTATGTAAAAATTAAGTTTTAAAATTGTTTTAGAAATGATTAAAATATGTAACAGAATCAGGATAAAGCAAATAAAATGACTGTTTTACATATTCTTATTAATTCAAGAGTATAATTTAGTGATAATTTATGTGCTGGCTTAAAGATTATCAGTAAATTTACAAAAGCAGTTCCAGGTATCAATTTTAGGTCTATTAAAAATTATTTCTTTTTCATTTTGTTATCTAAAGTGTTAGGATAGATTTCAAGTAAAACAGTCTTTGAGAAAGTAAGGTCCTAGGTCCTGTGAAAGATTCTTACTGGTGCACTTCAGAGGTGCAGTTTTTTTTTTAATGATTCTATTTTTTTTAATGTTTTTTGAATTTTAGAGGAATACTTTGAATACATTGCATGAGATTAATAATAAATTGCACATTATAAATTATTTAAGTTTGTAACAGTAAAAATTGTCCAAAATAAAAAGAATTTACAGATCAGTCATGTAATAGTTAACTCTGTGCCAAAATCAAGAAACTTATATTCATATAATTAGAATTCTCAAAGTAGAAAGGGGTAGGCAATAAATATCTAAAGATTCAAAATTTCAGAATTTAGTTGGAATGATAGAACCACATTTCCAAGAAAAATGAACCTTTTTCACAAGAAATTTGAATAAAATCATACCAAGCTGCACAAAAATGAAATTGTCCAAAACTAATTGCAAGGAAAAAAAATCATTAAAGCGGATACATCAAAAAAAAAAAAAAAAAAAAAAAAAAAAAAAAAAAAAAAAAAAAAAAAAAAAAAAAAAAAAAGAAAATACTAGCTATGAAAGAACAAAATTAAATAGCATCTTATTCTACATTAGAAAAAATAAATGAGCAAGTGTGTAAGAAACTAGACTAATTAACTCAAAAGACTGAAAGAAAAAAAAATCTGTCTTCATTTAATTTTATGCTTAGTAAGCATGCCTTTGAAAACTTAAAGTAAAATATTTTCCAGTTATACAAACTCAAAATATTCTAATACCACTGGACATAGTATATAGAGAATAACAAAGAACATAATCTAGAAGGCAAGAGAAGTTGCTGTGTGGTCCTGGATAAAGAATAAAGAGCTCTCAAAATGGTAGATATGCAGAACTATGTAAAATATATTAGATGAGGGCTGGGGAGATAGCTCAGTGGAATAAGTGCTTCCCTGGCAAGCACAAGGGCCTGAGTTCAATCCCTGGTTCCACAAAAAAAAATTAAAAAAATAAAATTAGATGAACCCATTTAAAAAGTCATTGAAGATTTCTACAAAACAGTATCGTATGTCAGGTTATATGCATATTTTTCATATATATGTGTATATGTGTAAAAGACAAGGAGTAATGTAAAGTCAATGGAAAAATGGAAATATACTTTTTAAAACATCTAATACTAGGAGAAAATATACTATGTCTTATAAGTAGATTGTAAGTCAGTGATACAGTATAAATGTTAAAACAGAAATTAAGATTAAGTAATATTCAGAAAGTTTATTAATTAAAAATTAAATATTTCAAAACAATTCAACTAAGAAAACGTTTTCATGATAGTAAAGAATTATAAAGAATAAAACATAACATAAATACTAGAATGGCAAATATATGACCAAAATTTCTAACAATTTAGGGACAGGATACTGCACAGAGTTCTAGTATGTCCAGGACATGGACAGTGTCCATGACACTTACTGGTTGTCAGGTGTCACTTGTGAGACTGAGCTACTGCTATTTCTTTGATATGCACCCTGTAGATCCAGATAGAATCATACCCCATAGGGTGTAGAAGTCCATTTGTAGAGTGTGCTGATGGAAATATTTTGTTGCTGTATACAAAAGAATAATTGAACGACTGCTTTTGTATACCTTTTTCTCATGTGTTTAATTGTTTGCCCTATTTGGTGGGCTCTTTCCATTCTCATTCATGGAGTTGTGCTCATTTTGATCCTTTTCTATAATGTCTTTTAGTAGTCTGTGTAGGTTTAGCTTTGTCATCATGAAATTCTTTACTTGTTCCTTGTCATGGAAGTATTTCACTTCATCATACTTGAAACAGAGTTTTGCAGGGTATATCAGTCTGAGTTGGAATTTGTTTTTTTTTGTAAGACTTGTATTTTGCTCTATCTCTTCTTGATTTGATGGTTTCTGAAAAGAAATCTGCTCTTATTTTGATGGGTTTTCCTTTAAATGTGATCTGTTTCTTTTCTCTAGTGGTTTTTAGTATACTGATCCTGTGCTGAATTTCTGGGATCTTGATTATTATATGTATGGGTGTGGTTTTAATTGGGTTGCTGTTACTTGGAGTTCTATATTTTTCGGTTACCTGAATGTCAGATCATTTCCCCATATTTGGAAAGTTTTCTGCTATTGCTTCTGACCATACTCTTTTTATATCATTCATTTGACTCCTTTCTCATTGATGCATATTAGTATTACCTTGTTCATCTTTGCATCATCTTGCAAATGTTGAAGTATTTTTTCCTGCGTCCTAGTTGTTTTTAAGAGATCTTTTCTTACGTTTTCACTAGCTGCAATGGTGTCTTCAAGGTCTGAAAGTATTTTCACTTTCATTCAAACAGTTTTGCCAGCTTGTGATTGAGATTTTAATTTCTTGTATGGCATTTTGAATCTGCTTCATGCATTCTATTTCTTTCCTATATTGCTCATTCAAGGATTCCATCATTTTTTCTACTCTCCTCTATTTTTTTTAATCAGTGTCTTCTTTAGAAGCACTTAGTACTACTTTCATTAGTGGGCATTTCTTTTTTTACTTCAGAAATTATTTCTGATCTGATTTCCTTTATACCTTTCTGCAGTTATTTCTTTACTTCAGACACTATTTCAGAGGTTTCAGGTGTCTGATTTCTTCTATGCTGTTTCCTTTTGTTCTGGGTGGGCTTGGGGCCTCATAATGCATTTTACTCATTCCCTTTGTCATTTTTGTACACCACCGACTTCTCACCTTTGGTGTAGAGCTTAGAGTTATTACCTTAGCACCAGGTCCAAATCTAGCAAGTTCCAACTAGTCCACGTGGGTGTGGCTTGTGTCTGGCTGCTGTGCTCCACTTCTTCCTGCTGCAGCCCTTGGAGAAGTACCCACTGTGCCACTCTTGCATGATGTTCTGCCTCTTTATCAGCTGGATGGGTCTGTCTAGCCTGTCTGTGGGGTGTTCTGCCCCAGAGTTCCACACTGGGCCTTTCTGATGGAGGAAGTTCCACTCACATGCTGGGTCTATGTGCTGGCTTGAATGATGATCCAGCAGGCCCCAGGAGGTCTCACTCACATGCTGTGCCTGGGTCAAATGAGGATCCTGCGGGCCCTAGGTAGTGTCACTCACACGCCCAGCGTGGGTTGAAGTCAGAGGTGCAGTTTTGAGATTATAATTAACCTTTAAATTGGGACACTATTGAAAATATGTTAACTTTGGTTGTTGACAAGAATTTTTGGGAAGTTATTAAAGTTTTTTTTTTTTTTTTTTTTTAGAAATGGAAGTAATCTAGAGACTAAAAAACTACAGGCATTTTTCCTTTTTTTGATATTTGCACATTTATAAAATTAAACTCATTGATACAGATCTCTTGTTAAACACTGGAGATTTTAGGGGAATATTACAGAAGATTAGTCTTTACACTGGGTACTAAAGTCAGGCCTTTGTATCACTATTAAAACATGTTTTGAACTAGATTCTAGGGATCTGAGAGGCACATGTACATTTCACTTACGTGTGGTCATGGCATCTAGATCAGTAGTATTTTTTAAGTTCAGATAAGTTAATTTCTGTTTCCCATTTTTATTTTCTAATATGCTTTGATATCATTAATTTATGCATTTTGTTCCTATAGATTGGGTATTATTGAAGTAAGAGGCAAATATTCTGAAGCTTTTTGATCAGAAACTAGGTTTTGGCATGAGGGGAAAAAATACTCCAAGAGTGCTAAATTGACATCTGACATGATTCAACATGTTTATATATTTAAAACCATTTACAGTTAGCTGTATGCAGTTATATTTGTACAATTTACTTGTACAGTTATGTATGCTGATGTGGTTGTTTTTCAATTCCTTGGTGTTAAGTGGAATTTAATATGAGGGTTATCTGTTTGATATGTACATGTTCTGTATATGGAAGTGTGATTTTTTTATTATTTTGTTATGCCTTTAATAAACATTTATCTTTTCATGACTTAGATTATTTTCCCTCTGGTTAAAAGATTGGTAATACTTTGAGTAAGATAAACATTGAATAACTGGCTTAACTTGCAAACTCTTGGTATGAATATATATTAATTGAATTTTCATGATGAAACATTTAGTTATACCAGCTAATTTAAAGTGCATATTTGATTTAGCAGTTCTTCTAGGAATTTGTCTTTAGGAAATCCTCACATCAGTGCACAAAGAAATGTTCATGAAAGCCCCTTGAAGCTGCAATATGACATACTGTAAATGACCCAAATATCTGTCAACAGGGGATTAGTTAAATAAAGGACTCACTCTGCTGCATGCAGAGATTTTTTGTTTTACTTTTAAAAATTCTTAAAGATATTTCTGCTTATTCCCAAAAGTACCACATATTTGATTTCATGGTTTTATGACTATGTTTGATATCTTGAAGGCTAGGTCCTCTCTTTCTTGCTTTTGAAAAAATTATAAGCATACATAAAATGTCAAAAGATAATGGTGCATGCCAGTGTAGTTAAGTTTTTGCTTTGTCACATTTTACTATTTTCTGATTTTAGCCCAAGGCAAATCTTTATCCCAATTTGGACCCTTTCATTCTTAATATCTAGGTTTATATACCTGTGACATGTTTATTTATTTTGTATATTCTTAAAAATACATCGTTATGCAAGTCTTTTTTTAAAACAATTAAAAATTGTTTTATTTTTATTTTTATTTTATTTTTGGTACTGGAGATTGAACCATAGCTTTGCAGAGAGCTACAAACTCACCTCTTTTAAGAATTTTTAAATTTTGAAATAGGATCTCACTAAGTTGCCCAGGTAGGGCTTGAACTTGTGTTCCTCTTGTATTAGCCCAGAGTGCTGGGTGGGATTACTTGGCACCACACCTGGCTTCTTCATTGTTTTACAATTTGTATATGTTAATATTTTAGACTCTGGTTTAATTATATTATCAACCTAGGTATTCAATTGTATGATCAAACCTCAAATGATATGTTGTCCTATATTTTATTATTATTTTATTATTATTTTTTTATATGTTGTCCTATTGACAGATGTTTTGAAGGTTTATAGCACCTTCCATTCACCCCCTCAATCCTTTTGTTTATTGGATACAAGGTCTCACTATGCAATTCAGACTCATAGAAATCCTCTTGTTTTAGCTTCCCCAGCACTGGGATTATTTGTGCCACCATGTCTGGTTTCAGGCCAGCTCGCACCAGCTTTTCCAGGGCCAGCTAGCGTTTGGTACCAGGGATTGAACTTGGGTCCTTGCACTTCCTAGGCAGGCTCTTAGACTGCTGGGCTATCTCCCCATCCTATCCCAATCTTTTTGACTGAAGAAACATTGTGTGCTTGTATATTTCAGCACATGTATTTTTCTCCCAAGAAAATTACTGGGTTATGTGGTATGTCTGTCATTGTTGACTCTACCTTTTATTGCTAATAATCTGTAGCACATCAGAGCTATCATTTTTCACTGTATCTTTACAAAGCATGATATTGTTGGGCTACTTGGAAACTCTTGACAATGTGATTCCAATTTTAGTTTGTATTTCCCTGATTAATAATAAGGTGACTTTTATTTCAGAGCACATTTATTGGTTATTTGGGAGTTATAGTCTTTGAGGTGATTATTCACATTTTTTCCCAATTTTTCTGTTGAGTTGTTTGCCTTTTCCTTATTTGTTATTAAGAAATTAGTTATACATTATGGGTGAATTCTTTTGTTAATTGTATACGTTACATATTTCTTTTTCCTAATACTTTTACATATTTTTATATTTAGTTTTATAAAAATTTAAAGTTCTAATATATTGTAGAATTGTATTTTTTTAATGGTCTTGCTTTTTTGGTTTTATGTTGAAAAATGTTCCTGAAACTTTATCTTCTGGATTGTTACTTTTTGTAGTTAAATGTGTTTTTTAACATTTGAGGATTTATTCTCTTGGGTACTGATTTTGATGTGTGATGAATTAGGGGATAAGTTTGTTTTCTACATGGGTATGCAGTTCTTCCTGTGTTATTTGAGTCTTTTTCCATGGCTTTATGTACCATTTCTACTATGTAAGATTTTAATTTATTCATAGGTTTTTTTCTAACTTGTTTTCTGTTCTCTTGATTATTTAATGTATTTCTGTTGAAAATAGGGTTCTTTGTTTATAATGGTAGCTTTAGATAAATCCAACTTGATTTATGAATCCAACTTGATTTATCTAAAGCTACCATTATAAACAATTTAATTCTGTTTTTCTTTTAAGTTTTTATTTTTATTAAGGTAAAATTCACTAACATAACAGCGACCAGTTTGTGTCATTAGTCCATTCACAGTGTTAAGCATTAAGCAGTTGACATCTGTTTGATAACAGCCTATTTTCTGAGAACAAAACACTGTATCTATCCATAGAGAAATTACACCACACTTAATCCTTCCCACTGCCCATGGTCCACCACACTCGTGATAACCACCAGGCTATTTTCTGTCCATGTGGATTTATATATTCTGAGTATTTCACATAAATACAATCGTGCAGTGTAAGAACTTTTGTGTCTGAATTATTTTCCTTAGCATGTTTTCAAATCTCATCTATTAGCATATTTCATTCCATTTTATAGCTGAGTGAAATTTCAGTTTGCATGTATATAATTTGTTTACACATTCATCTGCCAATTTGCATTTGTGTTTTTTCTAGCATTTTTACTATTTTGAGTACTGTTGCTGTGCAGAGCTGTGTGTGTATTTGTTTGAATATCTAGTTCCAGCTTTCTCGGGTATATTCCTAGCTATAGGGATGCTTGGTCATATGGCCATTCTCTGTTGAAGTTTTTGAAGGACTGCCAAAGTTCTCCACAATTGTTGGATGATTTTACATTTTCATCAGCATAGGATGAAGGTTCTATTTTTATAAACATCTCCAGTTTTTTAGAAGTTCTTATGTTCTTCCTAGTCTATATGAAGTGGTACCTCATTGTGGTTTTCATTTACATTTCTCTAATATCTAACAGTGTTTAACTTTTATTTATTTGCTTGTTGGCCACTTGTGTTATCTTTTTTTGAGAGCTATGTATACATCATCTTTGTTTTGTGAATTGGGCAGTTTTTTTTTTTTTTTTTTTTTTTTTTTTTTTTTTTTTTTTTTTTTTTTTTTTTTTTTTTTTTTTTTTTTTTTTTTTTTTTTTTTTTTTTTTTTTTTTTTTTTTTTTTTTTTTTTTAGTTTTTGTTGTTGAGTGGTAAGAGTTTTTAGTATACATTTCTTCTAGAAACTGGATTTTTCTCTGATAAATGATTTACAGATACTTCTCCCTGTAGTTGTCTTTTTTTTAACTTTCTCTATAATGTCCTTGAATGTACAAAAGTTTTAAATTTCAATGAAATTCAGCCTATCAGATTTCTTTTATTGTTTGTGCTTTTGGTGTTTGTCTTGGTTACTTTTTCCTTGTTGCTGGGGCAAAATACTTGACACCCAAAATTAAGGAAGGAAAGGTTTATTTAGCTCACAATTAGAAGAGGTTTCAGTCAGTTGTTGGCTGGCTTCAAGGCAGAGCACAGCAGTTCATCACAGTGGAGAAGAGCAGGGAAGAGCAGTGGCTGGCATCTAGTGGCAGCTAGCAAGCCTCTTTGCCTGGCTTACATTGTATGCAGATTACCCACCCCAGGAGGTGTACCACTCACACCCATAATCCCAGCATTGGATCATGAATTAATCAAAAACTTTAGAAGACACTCCAGTGACTGCCTGAAGCTTTTTTTGGGGGGTGGGCGGGGATAACTAGGTACAAAGCATAACAGTATTACATTTAAGAATCCATCCCCAAATCCAAGGTCATTATTATTATTATTTTTGAATCTGTGTTGCCCAGATTGCTTATGAGCCTGCAGTTTTCCTACCCTTTGTCTCACTAGGTGAGTATTGGCCATTTTTTCCACATACCATTTATCAAGGATGCCTGCAGTAAGTCCCCAGTCTCCTGCTTAGAGAGCAGGGGTCAAGGACTGCAAGAAACTAGGGCTCTGGAGTATAAACAGTGTTCCCTGGGAACAAAGATTGACAGTCTCTTACTAGCCAGTGCAAGGGTGAGGTACAGGTGGGATTGCAGGTTTGTGCTACCATCCTGGCTAAAGTCATGAACATTTATTCTTTTCTTAATTTTGAGACAGGGTCTTGCTAAGTTCCTAAATTGTTCAAGTTGGACTCAAACTTGCAGTCCTTCTGTTACCATTCCTGGCTGGATTTACCCGTTTTCTTCTAAGAATTTGTGAATGGAGAGATGTGGGGTCCAACTTAATTATTTTGTATGTGAATATATGGTTGTTGCAGAACTATTTGTTGAAGAGACTTTTTTCCCCTCATTGGATGATATTAGAACCTTGTTGAAAATCATTTGTCTGTGTAAGGCTTCTTTCTGGACTCATCTGTTATGTTTGTCTGTTCTTATGTAATTACACGTGGATTTTGAATACTGTTACATCTGTAGTGAGCTTTGAAATTGAGAAGTGTAAAAGTTCCAGCTCTGTTCTTTTGCTGTATTGTTTTTACCCTTTGGGGATGCTGGTATTTGTCTATTAATTTGCAGAGAGATTACTTAACTTTCTGAAAAAATAGATTTATTTTGGTTGATGCTGGCAGTTAAATCCAGTGACTTCCAGTGCTTAGCAAGTGTGCTATTCCTTGAGCTACATTCACAGAATTTTAGTAAGAGATTATATTTAGCTTGAGAATTGCTAGGGTGCTGTTATTTTAACAGTATTAAATCTCCCATTTATGACCTGGGAAGGGGGATTATGTTTCTACTTTTTTTTTTTTTTTTTTTTTTTTGTCTTTTTGAGACAGGGTCTCACTATGCAGTTCAGGCTGGCCTTAAGCTCACTTTGTAGCTCAGGCTGGTCTCGAACTCACAACAATCCTCCTGCCTCAGCCTCCCGAGTGCTGGGATTACAAGCATGCGCCACCATGCCCGGCTGATTATGTTTCTACTGTTTAGGTTTTTAGTGTCTTTGAGCATCATTTATAATTTTGGTCTGTGAGTTTTCACTGTCCTTCTTAAATTTTCTCCTAGTTTATTCTTTTGTATGCTCTTATAATTGTAATTATTTTAAATTTCTTTTTGGAGTTTTCATTTCTGATATAGAATTACAGCTGCTTGTGAACTGATCACATATACCCTGAAACTGAATTCATTTAGTAGCTGTAGTAGTCCTCATTGAGCATAGAAGGAATGGACATAGTTTTATTTCTTCCCTTTTCAATTTGGATAGCTTGACTTTCTGTTCTTGCCCAATTGCTATGGCTAGAACTTCCATTACAGTGTTGCGTAGCATTGGTCAGAGTGGGCATCTCTGTCTTACTCCTTATTTTTGGAAGAACACTTGTAGGCTTTCATTGTTGAGGATGATGTTAACTGTGGGTTCACCCTGAGGAAGGCATCCTGTATTCCTAGTTCGTTGAGTATCTTTATTATGAAAAGGTGTTTTTATTTCTTTCCCCATCAATTCAGATAAATGAAGGCCTTCTGTGTTAGTCAGCTTTTTTATTATTATAACCAAATACCAGAGAAAAACAACTGAAGAAAGACGAATTTTGACTCATAGCTTTAGAGGTTTCAGTATGTTGTTAGTTTGCTCCATTGTTTTTAGGTCTGTGGAGGCAGAGGCATGGCAGGGGCATGATGGAGAAGAGCTCTTCACCTATGGCAGCTGGGAAGTAGAGGGAGACAAAAAGAGCTCAAGAAGTAGGCGACAAGTGACTGGAAATAGCCCCCAAGGTTATTCCCTATGGTTTAGTCTTAGCTAGGCCCCACCTTCTTCTTCTTTTTTTTTTTGGTAGTACCAGGATTGAACTCAGTACCTTGTGTTTACCAGGCAGGATGTGTTCTGCTGAGCTATCTCCTGGCCCCCTAGGCCCCACCTTCTATTTCTGTCATCTTGAAATAAGACCATTAAGATACAATCCTGTCAGTGAATTAATTCCCTTGAAATTTGAGTCCTCAGATCCAAGCACCTTATGTATAGTCTATTAGCTAAGCAACCAAGAGTTTAGCATGTCAGTTTTGGGACATTTTAAATCCAAAC